>VDFB02271358.1:548007422-548275622 GCA_007258455.2 Sequoia sempervirens | reverse complement strand
TATTCTTCTCAAGGAAACCATTAGAATTTGGATGATTAATCATTTTTTTCTTAAATATATCTTCTTTTGTTGTATGCAAAAGAAATTGGATAACATTTTCATGCCCAAATGAAGAGGGATCATATGCATTAAAAATACCTTTAAATGAAAGAATAGGGGGTTCCCTAAGACCCCTATCTGTTGCCATGCAGGTTGCCTCCCTTACAAGAACCAATAAACAAAAGAAGGTATGTGCTATAAATCAAAAGAAGACAAAAGAAGGTCTGTGCTATAAATCATTCTAGATAGTGCCTAAATCATGCCATGAAAAAAATAAACAAGGGAAAAAATTCCTCGATATAGAGGCTTGTGACCTCACAAAGTTGTAAGGACATTAGATTGCACAAACATCTTTTCACCCACTCACACCATCACTTTTTCACTCCTTCCTTTTAGATAGGAGTATTAAGCTCACTCATATCATCCATTTATATTTGGATAATCAATAGTTTTTTGGAAATAAGGACCCAAATCCTCATAAAAAGCTTCCTTTGGTAGGTCTTCTACCATCTGCCTTTCAACTTTCAAAAGAATATCACTCACAATCAAAATAATATTTTCCTTCATTTCTACCATTTTAATTTCAATAAGAATTTCTTCATCAACCAAGAAACTTTCCTATATTCACCCTTCCATCTTTTTCTTTTTTGTAGCCTCAATTTGGATGTCTAAGATCTTTCTTTAGAAAGATAGGAATAGTGTAGATTTTTTTATTTTTTCATTTGGTTGAACCCCTCCAACAAATGATAACTAATTCAAACCCATAATGTGTGTATCTATTTCAAGATCCTCATAGATTGAGGTGTCTTATGAGGTTGATAAGGGATTTTTGGGTTGTGACTCTAGAACATTATTGTGCCTATTACATTGGCTACTCAGGTGGAAATTGAGATGACATGACAAATATAACATTTTAGGTTCCTTGAAAAGATAGGTTGCTTCTAATTACCAAAGCTAGATTTGAAGTTGCAAATGTTGGGAGATCCTTAGCAACATCCAATAAAATAAAAACCTTGATCTTCAAAGGTGTTTAAAATATTTATATCATGCGAAATAAAGAATCCCAAATAATTATCCATAATCTCCAATATATCCGAAACCATAGATCCTAAAGGTCAATGTTTCAACTAGACCAAAAAAAGAAGTAGATTTGGTACATATAGAGAAGGGTTCAAAATTCTAATGCCAAGGTTGATGAAATAGCCTTGACCCATTAAAAATCCACCTACCTTATTTTTAGACACTTTGTCTCTATTAGTATTTTTGTTAAGTATTATAACAAAAAACCCCTTTTACAAGAGGCTAATTTCTCTAACATTCGGCCAATTTTTTGAAACCCATTTAAACAGTTGAATGAATTTTTAGGAGACATGTTCCATAGCTTCCCAATTAATGCAGTATCCTTGAGGTTTAAAATATAGTGACTAAGAATAGAATCCATAAAAGTTAATTGAAAACTAGGGACGACTATAAAATTTGCATCTTTCTCTTACAAAATGTTTTTTAATTTGGCTTAGAAGAGGATGTAAAATCCAAAACTTGAGGGTATTTATGCACTTTTGAGTCATGTAATCCTTTGTTCTTAAATGGCCTAAACCTTTTTCCTTCATCAAATATTGTATTTTTTGCCTAGTGTTTTGTTTGTTCTATTAACATATGTAGGGATTTATGTATTTTCAACTCATTTTGTAAAACATTTTGGGGATTGATAATTGGAACTATTTTCCATTTATGGGTCTCACTTGTACTTGGCCTTGATGCCTTGCAATAAACAATGGATAATTTTTATTGAATTGCATGTTACTTTACAACTTAATTTTCTACAATTGATGTTTGCACGTGACTGTTTTTTATTATTCTTTATGACCCAAGGTGATTGACTCCTAATAATTATCATTGGGGAAACTTGTGCCTACACACTCATGGACAACATCAAATGCACATGTCCAATAGAAAATAGCTAAAGTGAAAATTATTAACATATTCACCAAGATAATGCCAAGATCTACATTTAATTAAAATCATATAACACTAATATGATTTAGATATATAAATGCATAATAAATAATCACCTTGTTGGACTCAATAAAAATATACATAATCACATACCATTGTGAAAATAATGTAGTTGTAACACTGAACTCGAGCATATAGAAAATTATGCATGTAAAATGAGATACCATAATCTATACACCTTGATGGTAATAAAAATAACATCATCATCAAATATGACAATATTACCAAAACATCACATAAATCCAATGTATACATATTCACACATATAATTCTAGGCACATAATTCATACACCTTGATGGTACTACAAATTAACATCATAAAAAGTATTATAGTATCAAAATACAAAACAAAGAAAGGAAACATAAACTCCCGAGTCCTTACATCCTTTTTCATTCATGTATATACTTATGAAATGAGAATTGAATTAACATAATTGGTTAAACTTATATCTTTCCATGTTGTGCTTGAACTAGGTAATTGATAAAGGAATCTAGAATGGATAAAGAGAATATATTTATTTAATATTTATTGAGTCTACTTCATTCACTCGATAAGGATGGATGATTTAAGATAAATGAACTTTATTTCTTTAGATGAATTTATTTATCGTTTATGTAGTGGTAGGCACAATTGCCTATACATTTGATATAAGTGAGACCCAATCCCCCTTATTGTGTAACCATTGGTTTAGTTTAAGAGAAAATGTACTTTATCAAGAAATGTTAGATGTTGTCATTATTTATTTATGTATATGCTTATGAAATGAGAATTAAATTAAATTTATTGACTAATTTTTTGTTGTTGTTGTTGTTGTTGTCGTCATGCTTAAACTAGGTATTCAATAAATGAACCTAGTATGTATAAAGAAAAAAGATTTGTTTAATATTTATTAAATATACTTCATTCATTTAGTAGGAATAATTAATCTAAGGAAAATGAACTTTATTTTATCAGTTACACTTTTTCTCATTTATATAGCGGTAGGCATAATTTCCCAAGGCACTTAGGATAGAATGATACCCCTATCTTCCCAATTGTGTTACCATAGGGTTAGTTGATGGGAATCACTACCACTACATACCTTTCTTTGAGTTGTCACTATATTTATATTTTCTTACTTACATTGGAAGTTTGGAGATGTTGGAAGCTTGAGTTGTTTGTGAGTTGCTTGGGTTTTGTCATTGATTTCAACCCCTTGTATGAATAGAGTGTTGGAATGCTGCTAGTGTTGTATGCATAGAGTGTTGGAATGCTGCTAGTTCCAGAGGTTGTTGGGTTGACTTGTGTTGGGATAGATTGTTGATGTTGGAGAGCATTGCACTATGTTTCATCAATATCATTGATGCATGTGATAAGTAATGATGTATATTTGTTTGGTTTCCAAGTGCTTTTGAGAAAATTTGAATAAAAGAGAGTTATGTGTGATAGTGTGGTGTTCAATGTTTTGCTCTACATTTCTTCATGATCAAAGATATGCTCATATGGTTTAGACATGATGATCAGAGGTGTTCAAAGGTTTCATATCCAGATTTTTAGGTTTTGGATCATACTGCAGTAGAAGATGTGTTTGAAAGTATGTTTTGTGAAACAAGGTGTCTAGGAGAAATGAGATTGCTATGCATTTCTTTGCGGTGAAGGTTTTTGTGTTGCAGATTTGGGAACATGCTTATATTGACTGTATCTACCTTCTTGTGAAGTTTCAGGTGTTGTGGTTCTCTACAAAGTTGTCTAGTGTGTTGGATGTATGTGCTAGTATATTTGGTTGTGAATGAAGGTGTTCTTGAGTTTCAAGTGCTTGCAATACCTATGTAGAATATTTTGATTATGTTGGAATATTCTGAGATGTATATATGTTGTGGAATGTTTTTGTGTGGTTTGTGAGATGTTTTTGAACCTTGATAGGTGTGTTTGAAGTCACTTGTTAGTGTTAGTGCAGGTTTGGTTGACCTGGTGTGCTAGCACTAATTGCTAAGGATAATTGTTGTTTGAGGAAGTGTTGAGAATCTTGTTGGTGTAGATTTGGTTCCCAGACAAGTAGCGGTGTGGTTTGGATTCACTTATTTATATTTTGGAAGTGTTTGGTGTTGATCTATTTGGTGTTGCACGGTTGAGGTGCATATGTTTCCTTAAGGACGACCTAATTGAGATTGTTTTAGGTTGCAGACGATATAAATGCAAGAATAATTATTGTGTGGAAAAAAAGCAGAGTGTGTGATGCGAAATATGTGAATGTGATCAAGTGTGATGATCTGAGTGTGACCCTTAATGCCTATGACTTCCTAATGCAGTGAGCAGAAAGTGTCTACATTTCAGTCTGTTTGATAAAATTTTGTGCTTCAGTAGAACCGTACCTTTAGCATATGAGAAATGCATTGTTAGTAGTTCAAATTGGCATTGAGCCACCCCTTATATTCTTCTTTATTCTTGATAGTGAGTCCTTTGGTAGTGAGCCATTGGTAGTGAGCCTTTCTTTATCTTTCTAGGAAGAGAGCCCTTGATAGTGAGCCTTATTGTATTCAGTGTTGAAATTCATATATTAGTGAGGTAATCCTCATCGTGGTTTTTCCCTTATTGGGTTTTCCACGTAAATCTAGTGTTCTTAAGTGTTTGGATGTGTTTATATTATTGTTTCATATGTTTACATTTTTTTAATGCATGTTAAGGGTTTAATGGTGGATAAGGATTTAAGGGCTAATGAAAATCTAAATATTAATGAGGGTTTTTGATGTTTTAAAGTATACAACTAATTCACCCCTCTCTTAGTTGTCTTGTGCATCTAATAATTGGTATTAGAGTTGTGGTTCCCAAGAAGAAGTTTAACTGATTGAGGTAGATCCATATGCCACATAAAAAAAGGTGTCAAAGCTCTCTTGTTCTATGGAACAAATTTTACCTACTGGAAAGCTAGGATGGAGTTCTTTTTGGTTTCTCTTAGATTTAGTGTTTGGAAGTCTATTGAAAAAGGTTATACTATGCCTACAAATGGTCCAATAAGTGATGATGAGATCAAGGATTATGAAAATAATGGCAAAGAAAGGAATGCAATATCGAGTGGTCTTTCTAATTTTGAACTTGGAAAGGTGATAACTATGAAATCTGCTAAAGATATCTGGACAAAGCTGGAAGGTATCTATGAAGGAGATGACGAGGTCAAACAAGCAAAGATGTATAACTAAAAATCCAAATTTGAAACCCTAAGGATGTATGAAGATGAAGATTTACCACCTACATGCTCAAAGTTGATGAAGTTGTCAATGCCATTAATGGTCTTGGTGGAAAGTTGGATGAAAGTGAAGTTGTGAAAAGGGTATTAAGAACTCTGCCTAAAGCTTATAGCCTTAAAGTTTCTACTTTGAGGAAGCTCTGAATTTGGATAATTATTATAGAGACCAGATATTTGGTGCTTTAACTTCTTTTGAAATGAGAGAGTTTGGTCAAGGTTCTACAAACAAGGAAACTGCTTTTAAAGTCTACAAAATGGAAAAGGATATTAGATCATATCTAGATGATCTTGATGAGGTGGAAGCAAACTTTGTGAGAAGATTGAAAAAGGGTACTAGAAAATATAGAGGTAAGCCACCTTTCAAATGTTTCAATTGTGGAAAGATAGGTCATTATGAATCTAAATGGCCAATCAAAGTTACTAATGACAAACAAAAGGATCATAAGGGTAAATTTGTCAAGAAGAGTTATTATGTTGAAAAGGACAATGGTGTCTCTGATGATGAAGAATCAAATTATCCGAATGAAGGAATTGTTAAATGCTTGTCCATGGCTTTAAATATTGGAAATAAATCTACTATTCTTGAAAGATGCGTGAAGGAAAGTGCTCCAAAAATAGGTCATAACATTGAAGGAACTATGATGACTGCTTTTCATGGTAAAGAAGAGAAGAATTACTGGATCATTGACAATGGATGCTCAAATCATATGACAGGTGATAAGAGTAAGTTTGTTAAGCTTGAAAAGTATGATGGTGGTCTTGTTAAGTTTGGTGATGATACATCTGCTAAGATCTGTGGAAAAGGTTCAATTAGTTTTGATGGAAAGCATAATAATGACGATGTTCTTTATGTCAAGGGTCTCCGACATAATCTTCTAAGTGTAGAAAAATGTGTCTAGCAAAGGATATAATCTTGTATTTCAGAATGGTGGTTGTGAAATCAGAAAAGGAAGCTCTGGTATTCTAGTTGTTGTTGGAACAAGGACAAGAGGTAATGTCTATCAACTCAAAGGTAGTGGTGTAAAGTGATTTATGTCTCAAACTAATTAAAGTTGTCTATGGCATAGAATAATGGGTCACACTAATTTTGATAGCCTAGTAAGGATAAATTCTACTGATGCTATGAGAGATTTGCTAAATTACAAAGCCTATCAATGCAATCTGCAAAGAATGTCAAGTTAGAAAGCAAACAAAGACAAGATTCAAGAAAAAAGAATATTCTACCATAGGTCCCTTGGAGTTAGTGCATACAAATCTATGTGGACCTACCTAAATTAGAAGCCCATATGGTGACAGGTATTTCATGTTATTAATTGATGATTATTCTAGAATGGATTGGATTACATTTTTTAAAGAAAAATCAGAAGCTCTAGATATGTTTAAAGCATTTAAGGCTATGGTTGAGAATGAAATAAATTTGAAAATCAAGTGTTTAAGATTTGATAGAGGTGGTGAGTATACTTCAAACGAGTTTAATATTTTTTCTGAAGGTCATGGAATCAGAAGGCATTTATCAACCCCTAGAACTCCTTAGTAGAATGGAGTTATGGAAAGGAAAAATAGAACAATTCAGGAAGCACCAAGGACAATGGTGAAGGAAGCTAATCTTTTGGATGTCTATTGGAGAGAATAAATTTATATAGCAATCTACATTCTTAACACAGGTCAAGTAAGAATGAATAGTTTAAAAACTCCCTATGAGTTACGGTATGGTAAACCTCCCATTGTGAAATATTTCAGAGTTTTTGGAAGCAAGTGTTATATAAGAAGAGATGAATAAAACTTAGGAAAGTTTGATGAAGGAATATTCCTTGGATACTCTACAAGAAGTAAGGCCTACCGATGCTACAACAAAACATTAAAAAAGATTGTTGAGGGTGCAAGTGTCAAAGTGGATGAAGAACCACATAAAAGTTCAGTACTAATAGAAGGATATGAATCTGATGAATCCCCTTGTAGTGAAGATAAAGGGTAGATGAAGATAAAGGGACATAGTAGATATTTGAAAAGGAAGAAGCTCCCGAAAAGAATCTTAAGACTCCCAAGTATATGCAAAAGAATCATTCAAAAGATCAAAACATTGGAGATAAGAGAAAAAGTGTGCTGGAAAGAAGAAAAGCTACTATGACAGAAGAACAACTAAATTTTTGTTTACTTTTTGAGGTGGAACCAAAAATAGTGATTGAGGCATGCAAAGATGAGAATTGGATCAAATCAATGAAGGAAGAGTTAGAACAAATAGAGAAGAATCCGACTTGGGAATTAGTCCCAAGACCAACAAGTAAGAATGTGATTGGTACTAAGTAGGTATTCTGAAACAAGCTGAATGAAGATGGAAAAGTTATCAAGAACAAGGATAGACCTGTATGTAAGGGTTACTCATAGGTTGAAGGTATAGATTTTGAGGAAACTTTTGCTCCGGTTGCAAGGATGGAAGCTATCAGGATGTTTTTAGCATTTGTAACACATAAAGATTTCAAAGTATATCAAATGGATGTGAAGTCTGCATTCTTGAATGTTGAATTGGAAGAAGATGTATACATTGAACAACCAAAAGGTTTTCAGTTGTCAAAAGATGCAAATATGGTCTACAGATTGAAGAAAGCATTGTGCAGATTGAAGCAAGCTCTCCTAGAGCTTAGTAGGCAAGGTTAGATAAGTACTTGTTGCAATAAGGATTCATAAAAGGTAGTGGAGATAACAATCTATATTTTAAAGTTGAAAGTGAACAAATCTTAATTGTGGCAGTATATGTTGATGACATAATCGTTAAAGGAAATGAAGATATGTGCAAGCAATTTACAGGGGAAATGCAGAAAGAATTTGAAATCTCAATGTGTGGGGAGATGAATTTCTTCCTTGGTTTGTAGATCAATCAATCAAAGAAGGGCAGATTCATATCATAACCTAAGTATGTTAATGAAATGTTGAAGAAGTTTGGAATTTGGATGATTCTAAATTGGTATGTACTCCTATGGTTACTAGTTGTAAGTTGAGCAAGAATGATGAATATCCTAAGACAAATCAAAGCAAGTATATATCAATGATTGGTGGACTATTATACCTTACTGCTACTAGACTAGATATCATGCATTCAGTTTGACTTGTGGCTAGATTTCAAGGTCCTAGAGAATCTCATGTTGCAGCAGTGAAGACGATATTTAGATATTTGAAGGGCACTCCAAATTATGGTTTATGGAATCCTAAGGATATTGACTTCTCCTTAAGTTCATATATAGATGTAGATTGGGCTGGATGTGTTGATGACATGAAAAGTACAAGTGGTGGTGCTTTCTTTTTTAGAAGTAGGTTGGTTTCATGGCTAAGTAAGAAGTAGGTTTCAGTGTCATTATCTACAACAAAAGTAGAATATATTAAAGTAGCATCATACTGTACATAGGTATTGTGGATGAAACAAACATTGAAGGATATCAGAGTTTCATATGATGAACCTATTCCTATCATGTGTGACAATACAAGTGCAATCAATATTTCAAAGAATTTGATAATGCATTCAAGAACAAAACATATCTCAATCCGGTATCACTTCTTGAGAGAGAAAGTTACAAAGAATAAAGTGAAGTTGGGGTATGTGCCTATTGAGGATCAAATTGTTGATATTTTCACAAAGGCTCTTCCAAAAGATACTTTTGAGTATCTTTAGGAGAAGTCGGGGGTTATTGCCCCTCCTTTCAACTAGATGCATAAGTGTGTGCATCTTTTCAGGAAGCATTTGAAGATACATTCTCGGTCTTGGACTGATGCTAAAGGCTACCTCTTAAGGGGAGTAGGTAACTTAAGGGTTTCTAAATAGTGCAGAAAAGTGTAGAAAAGTGAGTGCAATTGCTTGTTGGTATTACAAGTGGTGTATGAAGATAAGGTGCAGGTGTTTCCCTCTGAATATTGTCAAAGGAGGAGAGCAAAATAGTTCAATGTAGGAAAAAATGTTGGATGAGTCTATGGCCCTTTGATATTGATGCCAAAGGGGGAGAGAGTTAAAGTGGTTGAAAAAAAATAAGGAGAAAGTTAGTGTGGTTGAAAAACCATAGTGTCTAGAAGTGAATATGGTCTAAAAACCATAGTGGGAGAGAATCTAAAAAACATGGAGAAAGTTAGTACAATGTATGGGAGAGTATTGTTTGAGGAGCAAAGGAGGAGAGTGATCTAGAAATCAAGTGTTGCAAGAGAATAAGTCTACGAAGAGAGAGGATGAAGAGTAAAGAGTTATCCCAATCAAGGGGAGTACTACTTATTGTAGTATTGTTGTTGGTTGCTTTTGTTTTTGATGGTTTTTTCAGAAATTAAGTGTTGCCATCAATGACAAAGGGGGAGATTGTTGGAAGTTTGAAGATGTTGGAAGCTTGTGTTGTTTGTGAGTTGCTTGGGTGTTGTCATTGACGTCAACCCCTTGTATGAAAAGAGTGTTGGAATGCTACCGGTGTTGTCATTGATGTCTTACTTCAGTATAGTTGTAGAGGTTGTGGGTCTGACTTGTGTTGGGGGAGATTGTTGATGTTGGATAGCATTACACTATGTTGTTATGCTGTCATCAATGTTGTCATTAATGTATGTGATAAGTAATGATGCAAATGTGTTCGGTTTCTAAGTGCTTTTGAGAAAATTTAAATAAAAGAGAGTTTAATGTGATAGAGTGGTGTTAAGTGTTTTTCTTCGTATTTCTTCATGATTGAAGATATTCTCATGTGGTTTGGATGTGATGATCAGAGGTGTTCAAAGGTTTTATATCTAGAGTTTTAGGTTCTAGATTGTATTGTAGTGGAAGATGCATTTGACAATATGTCTGCCTGGTGAAACAGGGTGTTTGAGAGAAATGAGATTGCTCCACATTTTTCCACAGTGAAGGTTTTGGTGTTGTGAATTCGATAACATGCTTATATTAACTATATCTACCAAGTTCCCATGAAGTTTTAGGTGCTATGGTGCTCCACAAAGTTATCTGGTGTGTTGGATGTCTATGATAGTATGTTTGGTTGCATATAATGAAGGTGTTCTTGAGTTTTAGGTGGTTGCAATAGCTATGTAGAATATTTTGACGATGTTGCAATTTTTTGAGATGTTGTATGGATGTTGTGGAATGATTTTGTATGGTCTACAAGATGTTTCTAGACCTTGAGAGGTGTGTTTGGAGTCACTTGTTAGTGTTAATGCATGTTTGGCCGACTT
The DNA here is from genome assembly GCA_007258455.2 of Sequoia sempervirens. NCBI lineage: Eukaryota > Viridiplantae > Streptophyta > Pinopsida > Cupressales > Cupressaceae > Sequoia > Sequoia sempervirens. Next base: position 548,265,159 of record VDFB02271358.1, on the reverse strand, counting down.
AGCATGCTAGCACTAATTGTAGAGGATAATTGTTGTTTGAGGTAGCGTTGAGAAGCGTGTTGATTTAGATTTGGGTCCCATCTAAGTAGTGGCATGGTTTTTCTTCACTTCTTTATATTATGGAAGTGTTTGGTGATGACCTATTTGGTGTTGCATGGTTGAGGTGCATACGTTTCCATAAGGCCGACCTGATTGAGATTGTTTTAGGTTGTAGATGGTATAAATACAAGAAGAATTGTCATGTGGAAAAAGAGTAGAGCAGGTGATGCGAAAGATGTGAATGTGATCAAGTGTGATGATTTGAGTGCGAGCCTTGAAGCCTATGACTTCCTAATGCATTTAGCAGAAGGTGTCTACATTTCAGTCTTTTTGACGAGTTGTTTGTGCTTTAGTGGAACTATACCTTTGACATATGAGAAATGCATTGTTAGCAGTTCAAATTGGCTATGAGCCACCCCTTCTTCTATTCTTCTTTCTTTTGGACAGTGAGTCCTTTGGTAGTGAGCCTTTCTTTATCTTTCTGGGTAGTGAGCCTTATTGTATTCGGTATTGCAATTCATATATTAGTGAGCTAATCCTCACCATGTTTTTTCCCTTCTTGGGTTTTCCATGTAAATCTGATGTTCTTAAGTCTTTGGATGTGTTTGCATTACTGTTTCATTTGTTTACATTATGTTAATGCATGTTAAGGGTTTGATGGTGGATAAGGGTTTAAGGGCTAATGCATATTTGAATATTAATGAGAGTTTTTGATGTTTTAAAGTATACAACTGATTCACCCCCCTCTTAGTTGTCCTGTGCATCTAACAACTTATGCATGTGTGTACATGTGCCACCTTTATGGATGAAAGTGATAAAACCTCTCTACTTGTGTGTCTACAAATTTTTGCACATATAAAGAGTTAGTATAGAAAATTGTCACATATGATGACAATAATTGTGAGCTAGCATACATTACATCACTTTTAATGTTTCAGTTGTTAATACAAAAATTTGTTGTCCTTGTTTAAATTGTGTATTATAGATTAAATAAATACAATCAACTATCAAATAATCAACCTAGTAAACAAGCTAAGATTGATAATTTAAAAAATAATTAAATATGCAATGAGAAAATTGAAAAAAATAAATGATACTCAGCTCAAAATTTAATGATGGGAATAACTATAATGGGTGATTGAAATTGATTCTTTAAGGTGCTAGAATTTTAGTGCTTACTTAGATGAAGATCCTAGATTGTGCAAGCTGACTTGGTTTAGGTGTTGAGAAAATGTGTCTCGACCTTGCAATTACATAAGGTTTACTATTGATAAGTAAGTGTGAGGGGGTGTGGGGGGTACCCCCCCGTGGGGTTTGGGGGGCTTATCCCCCCAGTGGGGGATTCGAGGGTAGCGTCCCTGAAAGCCACATTTGATGTATATTTTATTATTGTAAACCTGGGCAGTTAATCATTAGGTCTTAGATTTGATAGTCAATATTTTGTTGGCTTGACTTGCCCTAAAAGGCAACCCATTTTATGAGGGAATTGTATTACATCTGTATATTGTGATGTATTCTGAGAGTTTGACAACTGTCATGTTGCCTTTGGATCTCTGATTGGTGATACTCATGTGAGAAGCTTGCTCTGCAAGTATATTATAATTTTTGTGATTTATGAATAATATATTGGGCGACTTTTGAAGTGTGGGATTTTTCTTCCGAAAGGGTTTTCCCCACGTAAATCACTGTGTTGTGGTATGCATGATATTTATGTTTATTTCTGTTTGAGTTTCTGCAACTGTTGAAAAGATCTGTAAAGTTTTGCATTATCCTTCTCTCAAGATTAGTGTAGAAAGTTGTTCCGCTACCTTAGCTTCCTTACATTAGGTTCACCTATGTGAATGTGGATGTGGTCTTTGCTAATCATGTGCACCTAAACTTACACATAAACTTGAACTATAACTTGTAGATATAATCTAACAAATTATGGACTATTGGTTTTCACTCTCATTGATTTCTAATGTTTAAATATGCATAAGGACAAGCAATGTTTACAGACACCTTTGAAAAATCCATTGAATTGTGATGGTCAATTTCTTTTCAGTTAGATCAACTTTATGGTTTTGAACATGAAGGATCAAATACATCAAGAAAGCATGCAATGGACCTATAATGACACTTGCAATGTAATTCTTTGATAATATTACCAGATTCCTTTTATTCCTTTTGTAAATGTAATTCTAAATGTGTTTAGTAGATTTGATTTGCAATACGATTTCAAATGAATGAGTGAATGTCTTACAACAACCAAGCACACAAATCAACACAAACATGCTTTAGGTTGGCTCAGAATGATTAGTGATAGGGAGTCAACAAGATAAAATTTGATTTTAAAATTTAAAATTTAAGAGTTTAAATATACAATTGCAAAAATGATTTGGGACAAATTTACATCTATAAATATCCAAATGCCAAAAAATAATTTTAATAATATTTTTTTTTTCTAAGATTAACAATAACAAAATTAAAATTAACATATGATAACATTAATAAGTCAAAATTCTCATAAAATTATGTCCTCCACAAACTCTTGCATTTAGGATACCTAGCTAATCAAAGGGGGCCAAAACATAAAAGGGAAGAAGGGCATAGGTAAGGAATTTTCACCACTTGAATATATAATTAAATTAGTCTTCCTTTATAAACACGAACACGCGCTAACCATCGGATTCAAAACGAAACTTACAAAATTGTAGAAATTCAAAAATGGAGGGAACGTGACAAAAATTTGAAAAATTTGAACGGGTTTCATTCTCCCGCCGAGGCGGAACATATTTTGTTTATATTGATATGAAGTTAGTTTGATGAAATTTTGTAAGAGAAGGCCATCCAGTCATTATTCAACTCTCAAAGGTATGTCACTCCTTGCTGCTTCATCTTGATTTTCCAAGAAGCCCTTTCTTTACAGTGATGAAGCTGATGAATTACTGTTGATTTTAACCTGTAAAATAGATTGCGAGTGCAGGGGCTTATTTCTATCGCCATGGCGCTTTCTCCACCTGGAAAAACAAGCAAAGGCTCCGCGCTTAGTAAGTCTAAACAAGATCACCCTACTCCTCCTCCTTCTTCCGGGAGTGTTAAAAGGAAGCTATCATTGCCAAAGGAGCGGCGCTCCATTGCTAAAGAAAATGAAAATGGCGATAGCGAGCAACATGTGATGAAAAAAAAGGAAAATGGCGATGGCGAGCAACAAGTGATTAAAGAAAAGGGAGGAGGAGCGTCCAAGCGGACCAAGTCTCCAGGAGTTCGTGTTATTGGAGGCAGGATTTATGATTCTGAAAACGGAAAGACCTGCCATCAGGTATTCTATGCCATTATTTCCTCTCATGTTTCTCTATGTTAGCAACATTTAATAAATGTTTTCAGTGGTGCAGTGCCGACAGAAAACATTGGAGTTCATGGCGTCTTGCAGAAATGTCAGGGAAGGCAAAACATGCACAATGAACTTTTGCCCCAAGTGCTTGCTTAACAGGTCATCTATTACTTTTCAAGAACCGTTCCATTTCATGCTGCCAGCAACATAACTCTTAATAGCTATAAAGTTGAAACGGCATTGTTATTTAGGACATCCAAAACTCCAACTAACCATATCGTGCTTGGCAGATACGGAGAGAAGGTTGAAGAGGCCTCTAAGTCCGAGGAGTGGAAATGCCCAAGGTGTAGGGGGATATGCAACTGCAGTATCTGCATGTAAGTTCTTGCATTCCAATTAGGCCTGGCCTAGAGCCATTGTTGTAGAGTCCAGTGTATTAGAAAGACGATTCAAAAAATCCTCTCTTAAATGCAGGAAAAAGCAAGGATGTGTCCCTACTGGAATTCTTTCACATGCAGCAAAGGCAACTGGCTTTGCTTCTGTGTCGGATTTACTACAATGCGAAGGACTTACTCTGGTAAGTTCTTGTATCCGCAAAATTCCCCTGTATCAATAATATAATAATTTGGGGACAGAAGAACCCGAATTTTTAACTGTTTTTCCTATAATGCATGCAATATTTTCCTTCATCTCAATGATCTTATGTTTCTATTATACATCATATTATCAAAGTGTGATATGGAATGTAAATGAAACAAATGAATTCACTTTTTTACAGACTCTTCAAATAAGTGTGTTTTATGTTCAAATCACTCATGTAAATAAAACAAAATTTTGCAATTCTTTTTATTTGTTTATCTTGGTTACAGGATCAAGTTGATGCTTTGAATGCTTCACAACTGGATGGTCTTTTTGAATCTATTTGTTCTGGAGTTATGGATGTGAAAGACCTTGCGAGGAAATTGAAGCCTGTGCAGGGTTCTTTGATTCCCAAACAGCCAATTGATACGTCTTTAAAGAAACAATGTATTCCATCTCTCATTCATCTCCTCAAAGATGAGAAGATTAAGAAGTTCCTCAACAAATGCTCTTCTCCTTCAAAAGAGGGAAAAGTTGAGAAGTCATCTGATCAATCATCCGCGCCTTTACAGTCAAATGGCATCTCATGTTCTGAAAAAACGGCTAATTTGAGTAAAAGCTTGAACAAGAGCAAGAAAGAGAGCAATGTTAAGGTCAAGAAGATTATTAATGAAGGGAAACTGGATATTGATAAGAACATGGACGAGGCGTCAGACGTCTTGAGTTTGGGTAACGAGGCAGTGGCAACCAAAAACAAGAGTAAAACTAAGAAAAATGGCAAAATCAAGGGAGAAATGGAGTTGCCCAAGGAGGATCTTAAAGATATACGAGGAACAAAGGGGGGGAAGGAATCAGATGTTCTATCATGCTCTACTAGCTCAAACCTTTCAAATCCTAAAATTAAAGGCCAAGTTAAGACTGAAAGTAAAAATGACAAAGAATTTGAGGATACTACTGAGATTACAGAACCGGTGCAAAGACAAAAACCAACAAAACAGAAGAGAAAACTAAAGAAACTTCATCCTTCTGAGATTTCTACTAATACAGGAAATGCAGCAACGGCTGAAAGTAATCATGGTCCTGATGCTGCTGAGAGGCAATCGAAGAAACAAAAACCAGGCTCTACAATTTCCATTGAAAACAATAATACTATCAAAGGTAGTGAAGGACAACCGATTAATGTAACACGTTGTAATACAGAAATTGCAGAAAAAGTGCCAAAAATGAAGAAGCATGCTATTCCTAAGGAAGAGAATGTGCTTATTATTTTACCACAGGGCAAGTTGATGAGCTCAGTGGCAGGAATAGAATTATCAGCAGCTGATGTTGGGCAAGCACTGCAGTTTTTGGAGTTTTGCTCAGCGTTTGAACGAGTATGTATCCCTGCTACCTAAGTTGTTTTCATGTTATTAAATATATCATATGCTTTTTATGCTTCTTGACAGACGGTGCGATCTGTGTTATCTTAATTCATACCTTCAGCAATCTTACCTCTCTGGTCCAGGTTTCTGATTTTATAGAAGTTTAAATTAAACCAAAATCACTTCAGCCGACTTCAACATAAATTCATTTACTCTGATTATCATGTAGAGTTAGGACACTTCCATATCAGTTAGGATTTTTTGGCCTTGCATATATAGATTTGCCCGTGGGAGGAACTTCTGTATTGCTAGCTAAAACACAAATCTTTTGGGGTGCTTTTGGAATTACCGTTCATTGAGGCCTTATGTATGCGCCTAAACTTCATGGAGGGAAATGCCATTCTAAACGTCTGTAGAGCTAAAGTTCCTTTAGTAGTTGACAAATGCATCATAGTGACTTTGTTGTAAACTATAAACGAATTTGTTTTTTTTTTTTTTAAGATTTTTGGCCAACGAAAAAAATTCAGGTTCGGATGCTTCGACTATATTAGAAAAGTTGTATGCATGGACTGGTCTTCAAAGCAAATCATCATACCACGGGATATTGATTATATAAGCATTATGATACAAATAGATAGATGATGATATACATGTTCGCTTGTAAGCTAGTGTTTAATGGGAAAAAAATCGCAATGTAATCATTGAATCTGAGTTTTAACGAGAGTAAACTCTTTCATGTCCTATATAAGGCAATAATGTTTACCCTTTATTTATTTTGTACACTTACTCGCCCACCAATATATCATGAATTATTCTTTCAAATCCATTGGAAAATTAAGTTCTTATAAATAATCTTCCCAAAGTTAGATTTTACTGGTTTTAGCAGGCATTAGAAGTTAAAAATCCCACACAAGTTCCATTCATCAGTTAGAGACTTTGAGTACATAGCTAATTCTGAGTATAATGGAGTGTTTGTGGAAGGGCCGATGGGCTTCCCATGGATTTTTTAAACAAAGGTGACTATATGTTGACCTTTTCTTATTAAAAGATTAACATGGTACTTGCCCCTGAATTTTAAGGTTGAGATCTCTAATTAGCCTCGTACTTGTAGTTTACGACTGCTACAATTAGTCTTGTGCTCGTATGTTATGACTGCCATGCCATTCCTTTCAACCAGCATCTTTATATTCTGGAATGACTAGATAGGCCTACGTCCTGTTCTGGATGCTGAAGTCCTAAATAATTTTACCTGCTAACTTTTCATGGTGGTGAACATTACAGGTTCTTGATTTAAAGAAGGGTCACCCAGAGTCCATTCTACGAGAACTGACACGTGGTCGTGTTGGTCAGCGAGGGATGTACTCATCAATTGTCCAATTTCATGTGAAGCTGTTATCGTTGATTGGAGAGGATATTGGTGAACAGTATGCCCTATCAAACCTATATCTGTTCAATACTTTGCAGAACCACTCAACCAATTGAATTTTTATCATCTTTAGTTGCCATTCGACAGGCCCTTAATCAGTTTCTATCATTGCTTCTGTTCAGGTGTGAAATATCACATTCAAGTAGTGGTGGAAATTCATGGGTGCAGGCTTTCAGAAGGCTCGTGATTAAAAAATCTTCTTCAATGAAAGAAGATGCCTTACCTTTGTCTTGCAATTCTTCTTCAGATGAGCAGCAGAGACTGAGGCAAGAAATATGCCAACTTGATAGCTTTGCAGATGCAAGTCTCAGAGCTGGAGTTGAAGGATATGAGATATTGGACCTTTCTAAGAAATTGAGGCTTCTTAATATTCTTTGTGATGAAAGCCTTAACACACGGTATGTGAGCACCATAATATTTGTGTTCGACGTGTCCTCTCTGATTCTTTTGTTGCTACTTATATGATATTGTTTCAATAACCTTATTGTGAATTTATCATTCTTTATGTTCTATAGGTGTTTAAGGAACTGGATTGATTCTGCAAACAGTAGATTTATTGAATCCAAAAAAGAACACCAAGAGGAACTCATTGCTGCAAAAGAAAAGGTGTGCCTTAGGATGAAAGTTTATCTGTTTCATGTTCATAGATATACATCCGCTTTGCAGTTTTCGTCCAGTCTGATTTGCTTCTGCAGAATTAATGGTTTAATATTATAATATTTAATGTTCCAAGGCAAAGGAAGCAAGACAAAGAATGAAAGATGAAGTGGCTCGTGTTCTTTTGTCATCAAAGGAAGGATCTCCCCTAACAATAAATGAACACGATGATCTGATTTCAAGAGTGAAACTTGAGGCTGAAAAAGCTCAGGCAGCAAAACAAGATGCTTTAGAAGCAACTTCCAGAATGAGTATGCTATAATCTTGCTGTGGGTTTTTGAACGTCCATAATTACTTTTTTTGTAGCTCTTCTTATATCACTGTTGTTTATAATAGCATTAAGTTGTTATGCAGAGAGGCAAAGGTGTGATGCTATACGAACAGAGCCTATTACTTTGGACGAGAATGGGCGAGCGTTTTGGAGGTTAAAGGGAGAATCAGATAGATCGGTTTGTTTGGTTCAAGGTTTGTGGGGCGGTTAATTAATAAAAATCAATGTCCGATCTAATGCTTTAATGCCACCATACACACATTGCGGTAATGTACTTCTAAACTAAAGGTATACTTTTCTTTTGAATTGTTTGTAGATGTTAGCAGCCGGGAACCTCTTATTGGTCAGGATCAATGGTTTTCGTACAACGAAGAAGAGGAAAAAATTCTTGCTAAATACATTTCTTTGTCAAGGTTGACATTCCTTTTAAGCTATTATTCGTTGAACCATTTTCAACTACCAAAATTGTATCAGTTTTGTCTATAGGAAGATTCAAAATGGTTTGTCGTAACTAATGCTCGATACCATTAGCCCAGTGACGGTATTATGGCTTTGTCTATACATCTCTTGTAGGCGTTTCGGTTTTTTCTGAGACATTTTTTTCACTTTGGCAGGGCATTGAAAGCTGCTCAACATCCTCATAATCGAGGATCTCCACAGTCATGCAATAATATAATGGATTCCGAACCTGTATGTGCAATCGAGATTGCTTTAGACTAAGCTAACATCGAATGCAGGCAAGTGATTTTTTGAACTGAATTTCACCATACCCCTAATATAAACGTATTGACTAGCCATTTTCTTTTTGGCGGGGGAAGGTGGGGCGGAAAGAGGGGTTGGTAGCGTCAAATTGAATCAAAGTTGACATTCATGTGAGGGTTGAAGCAGAAACATAGTTGATCGTGTAACACTTTTAATATTTAGAAATTCAGTGGTACATAGATGTGCTTTTTGCATGGAGCGATGAATCTTCAGGCAGCATTCCACATAGTCTTGTTTGCAAGCAAGCTTGGATTCGTTATTTTATTAACTGTTGGCTGTTTAGGTGGAAAGAGGCTCCACATAAAGCACAACATGCCCACTGTTTACTTTCAGCCCCTAAATAAGCTATATGTTCTGATTCACTACAATTCCAAATTAGGAAGACATTTAGTAGAGTAATGAGGCCATACGTTGAAGTTTCATCTGTGCAAGTGCAATATGCTAAAGCTCCCACTGAACTATCTTGCTTGGGCATTTTGTGGTGCGCTTCAGTTCACATGGAACCTTATCTACTCTCTCTACTAACACTTGGTTTCATTGTGCTTATTTTTCAGGGAATGAGGCTGCTGCTGTTTGAAGGTTTATCAGCCAAGCCGCCCAATGCCCATATGTTTCAAACTATCAGCAGATCCTGATTTAATATTGTCAGCTGAACAAATAGTTTTGAAAAGACTGGATTTGAACTTATAGTCTCATTTCTGGAATTTTATCTGGTACCTTAAGTTCGTCTTGAGCCACGGAAAATTGTTAAACATTAGTAGTTGAAGTGCTCTCAGTATCTCATTCCAGAGGCTATCCAGGGCCCCACAAATCTAATCAACGTTTTTTTTTTGAATTGCAATCCAAAAGTTAGTATCTTAAAAAATGAACACTCGAAGAAGAAACAGTGCTTTGAGGACGGAGGCATGGACACTTTGTTTCTTCCCTTCCTATTGTAAGGTCTCTCCTTTGGAAAGAGCTTATTATTGGTCGGATGGTCTCCCCTTCGGAAGAGTTTATTATTGGTCGGATGGTCCCCCATTTGGGAAGAGTTTATTATTGGTCGGATGCCCATTTAAGGTGGCAAACTTAAAATACCAATAATGGTTTTTGTATGGTCTTTTTTATGGAGGTGAATTTAATACTTGAAACTGGTCATGTATTTTGATTACATTTTATTTTTTAATATGCATATGTTATTTCTTATATAAAAAGGATACATAATCAATTGTGATGTTATTTCAAGTTTTCCTCTTTTGTTTGACTAAGAATTTGTCAATTTTTGGAACATTTAGATTGTAGGGGGAAAAGTACTACATAAGTTAATTAAATAGAGAGTAGTAACTAATCTAAATGTAAGAGTTTGGGATTTAAATTAAAATAAATCTAATTAGATTTTAGATATTAAAAATAATGTTAAAAATACATGGAATTGATTTATAATTGGAATTTTAGGATTTTATTTAGTATTTTAGATATTTTATAAATTGATTGTGTTTTGCTTTGATTCATTTACGCGAGTGGAATTGATCTTTGAGAATGTATACTTATTTGATGTGAGGATTTGAATTGTAAGTTGTGGAAACAATTTGGCTAAAACTTGATTGTTAGGATTTTCATCTCAATCTTTTGATATTTGAAATTGGCAAAGAACATGTGGTATTTAAAAACAATTTGAAAAATTTGTTAAATTGTGGTTATATTCTCTTTAGTTAGATCTCTAGTAGATTTGTTTTATGTCTTTCAGTGAAATATTAAAGATAGCAAGTGTGTAATGGTGCTTAAGATGTTGCAAGTAGACAATTCAAGAGATTCTTTTTAGGCTCTTTGAACTATATAATCTTTTCACTTTTTCACGTTCCTTGATTTAAATAAGTGAATTGAAATGAATATTTTAGTGTTTAGATTTGTGATTGTACATGACTTGTAAAGTTTGTACTTAAGGGTTTGCTTAGGGTGATGAATATGTGATTTAAGAACCAAGATCAATATTTGGGAATGAAAGCAATTAAAATAAGATGTGATGTCATGAGTTGAGTTCATGCAAGTATATGTCTCTTGTAGACTATTTATGTAACATGCCCAATGTTTAACCCAAAGAATTTATCTAAGTTTTAACCCACATGTGAATACTATATGCTTGCAAAATATAGCAATAAAATTTTTCTTTTTAATTTCAATAATAAGATGCACATTTGAAATATTCCCATTTCAAACTTTCATTGCATTTACAAAAGAAACATTACAAAATCTCAAGTAATGCTTTCATATTCTATAATTTCATTTCAATGATAACATTTTCCCATTTACAATTTCTCAATAAGAATAAAGATACATGAATACATACATAACTTCCATGAGCTTTAATGAAATAGAGATACAAATGGTCCAGATGTCCCTTCTTGGGCATACATCCTAGATATCCCCAATATTGGTGCATACATTCTAGATGTCCCCAATATTGGTACATACATTCTCAAATCTTGTTTGCCAACTGTATGAGGGAGAGTATCACTCAAGCGCTTTTTTGCCAACCAGACTTATTGCGATCCCCTGCACATCTACTTAATTAGTAAGATGGCCTTAACCTTTGATGAAGAGATTGGTTTGATAACCTCATAATACTGGCCTTCTTGAGCATGGTGTTGTGTCCTACATATCTAGAGCTACCATACATTGGCTACAACCTGCATGTATGATGTTCTTTGCCTATTATGCAAACTTGGATCACAGTGAACCGACAATGTAAATAGTGGCTACTTACACTACTTTGGCCGAAGAATTCAACACCCAGTACTTCGAGTGTAGGTTGTACATTCACTCACCCTTTAGCTCAATTTGGTGTTTGATCATTCATACTCTTTTCAAATCATAACATACATTTAATCTAAAAGGTGATGACATAACAAATTGACTAACTAGGTTACTCCCTTTTCCATGGATTATCCTAACCCCAGGAATAACTAAGTTAACCATACATGCACACATACTAAGTGACCAACTAAGTTACTACCTTTTCCATGGATTATCCTAACCCCAAGAATAACCAAATTAACCACACGGGTGAACATAACGTCACAACATTAAATGACTCTATTTCAAAAGTATAATCACAACTTTAAAGTGATCAATTTGATCATATAGGTTAATCACAACCCATGGTTTCAATTAAAAAGTAATGCAACAATCAAATGGTCATAAATAATCATGAAAATCTCTCTTTCAATATGACTCAAATATTCACATGTTTACAACGTTCACTACATTTATATATAATCTGGAGGATATTATTAGTTTGAGACAATGTGTGCTTCTGCATCTGTAAGTCCTCTTCACAATACAACTTTGGGTTGCCATAATGTAAGTCCTCTTCTAGAATTCCGTGAATAGGAATAGACTCATAATTAGAAATATGAAAATGGCATAACCAAAAAATACGTTTTTCAACCCTATTGTTGAATATTGATGTAACAATCAAGTATACACCCTAACCCTAGGGAAAAAGACTCACTTCCTACTTTCAAGGAAATAGGAGTAACCAATCAAGGATAAACTACCAATCATGGTGTGTACAACATCATATCTTATAAATGTTGACATGTCTATCATGTTATCATTCTCGTTGTATTACTAACCTCATTATCCACAAAGGTTTACCTAGCATCATAAGTTAACAATTTCAAAATAACACTTCAATGTAATATCATTTCCCATATTACATGTAAGCGTACATAAGGTCTATAACAACCTAGGTATTATACTAATACTCTAAGGTTACCTTGTTTAGTAAACACAATTACGTAATTCCACAAAGTGGATAATATACATGAATCAACCAATAAGGTTTCACCAAATTAAGAAATCATCAAAGATCATATAAATTCACCAAAATAAGAATCCATAAAAATTCATGCAAGAAAGCTCAACGGAACATATAATTCATCTTTTCTCAAACACTTGCATTCAAATATGTTTTCAACACAAAAATAATAAAGTAAAATCAACATGCTTGGAATTATAGCTCCCAATGAAGATATTGCTCCCTAAGCTTGATTCTATAGTCACACTTGCTGCTCATAAAATCAACTTATCTCCAATCCTAGCCTCTCACAAAGCTCTCAACAATATGCAAATCCTCCAAAACAAACTCTCTTTCTTCACTAAGCACTTAGCAACTCACATAAAAAACTACAACAAACACTCCATAATTACTAATGAATAAGGAAATCAAAATGAATGAGTGAACCAAAAGGTAGAGAAACCCCCTCTATTTACACTAAAAAAATGAGAAACTCAATGCTACTAACAAGCTCTCAAACCGCCACCTTTTCTCTTTCTATTGCCACCACTCCAATATTAAACTAATTTCCCTTCTAAAATGCATCAACTCAGCCAAATGAAATGATGTGGCTGTTTTAAACTCTTAATTTGCAACACATATACAATCCATATATTTCCAGCTTCTCCAATGAGGATGAGTCACCTCTTTCCAACTGACAGTAAAGACTCTTTTACTGAGTCAAACACAACAAAGCTCACCTACAGGTTTCCTAATTACTAAGCAAGTCGACTACCTTCTTAAGCTTCAGCCAACTCTGGCTTGACAAAGTCTTTATGCTCATATTTAGCTGTACGTTGGTTCATAGACTTCTATTTGCTTTATTCCACCTATTATGGCGCTGCATGTTTTACACATCATCATGCTGTGCGTGGGCTTCAATATTAGCAACAACTTTAAATAAAATGCCTTGCTTCATTTTAGCGCAACTTTAAGTGCTTAACATGTTCAATAAATGTTATTCACTTTGCATATCACCTTTATGCTATGCGTTTTGGTTCATATTTCGTTTCCAACATTCATGCCAAAACTGGCGGCTTAGGTTGATTTTATCAAGAGTTAGATAATGATATGAATATGTATGTTTTGCAAACGTTTCCCACGCGCTTCCATATCATGCGATTTATTTTGCAATAGTTAACAATCCATATTTTATGCGCTGTCAACAACAATACTATTCATGTATACGTGAGCATATTGGCAGCATATGGTTATTACGTGGTTTGCTGGCTTATACAAGCTTGCCTTATTCAATAAGTCTGCATTTTGTATGTGTTGGGGTTACTTTAAAACATTACACATATATATCATTATATATATATATTTATGTATATATATTATATAGTGTTCGACCACTATAATATACATATATTAAAACCAATAATTACCAATCATAAATATATTAATAATTATTCATAAAAAAATATATTTTTTGATTCGTTATTCATAAATATATATTAATATGTATGTATATACATATATAATAAAATACACACATATACATATATATCAATACATTTATATATACTCATATTTTATTATTTAAATATCCATAATAATCACATGTATTTATATATTCATTGATCTATATATATATATCCTCTATGTCCAATCGATATCCTCATGCATATGATATATCTGTGCATAGGTACTGTTATGCCTTGCATAACCACCCCATTTTAATTTTTGATCAAAATGGGTCCCCCTTGTCTTTGTTTTGTCCTTGGTGATTTTGCTTGGGTCTTAGGAGTTGTTCTTTTTCCTTCTAAGTCCTTGTTCCTTTTGTTTGGCGGAAGCGGAGTCAAAATTTAGAACTTTGTAAAGGTTCCAAGTCTGGTCCTGGTCCCACCCTTGCCTTGTTGGTTTTCTTTGTCTTTTTGGTTTGCCTTGCACTCTTGGGTCCGTTTCTCCCTTGAGTTGTCTTTTGTTTGCTTGTGTTTTGTTTTCCCCTTGGTGGAAGTGGAACCAGAAATAGAACCGAACTTGGAACTTTGCAAAAAGTTCTGGATCCGGTTTTGGTTCTAATCCTGCTCCCATTGGTTTTCTTTGTGTTTTGTCGCTGTTTGTGTCTTGTTTGGGATGGGCTTCATTTTGGTCCTGCTTCCCTTTGTTTTTTGTTTCTTGTTTTTCTTATGTTGGTGTTTGTTCCTCTGGCAGGAGCGGAAGCAGAATCAGAACCAAATCTGGAACTTTGCAAAAGGTTCCAGATCCGGTTTTGGTTCTGACTCCGCCCCCGTTCCTTTGTTGTTGTCTTCCTTGCTGCGGGGCCAGAACTGGAACTAGAATGGAATGTGGAGGCTTACATCAAGTTCTTGGTTTTGGAATGGCTCCGCTTCCTCCCCAACTTGGCTCAGTTCCCGCACTGGAATGGTTCCGCTTCTGTTGCCATACTCATTTGGTCCCAATCCTGCCAATCAAAAGGGAAATAAGGCGCATGAAACGTTTGACAGAGTTTCACAAGGCGATGTCATATCTTGGAATGCCATGATTGCAGATGTTTCCAAGAGATAAACATTTATGAGAATGGGCCAAAGAAACTTTCAAACAAATACAATTGTTGTGAGCAGAAGTAAGGCCGAATTCCTCAACCCTACCAACATCCTCACTGCTTGTGCGCAAATGGGAGCTTGTGAACTGGTTTGGGATATTGATGAGAGCATACATGGTGCCTACAACCCATGACAATATGAAAGCTTTTGAATGATTTACAAGGTATGAAGGTTTGCAAAAAAGAAAAAACTGGAAGCATACACCAAGCACATGAATCATTTGACAGCGACAACGTTAATGATAAACGGTGGAAGTAATGAATTTTGTTAAATGCTATAGTTGCAATTGTCGTAGTAAAACATTGCATACAAAATGTGGAGGCATATACAACGCGTGTGAACTATTTAACAAAATGCCTCAATAGAGATATCATCCCATGGTATGGAATTGTGATTACAAGGGATCACACAAAATGCAACGTTTGAGAAAGGCTTTTAGAAACTTCTAAGCGAGCGCAATTTTCCTATGTGGAGCCAGATTCCACGATCTTTTCTAGCATCCTCCTCACTGCCTTGGTAACATTATTGCAAAGATTAATGTAATGATTGCAGAGCATGCCTGGCGAATGAAAAGCAGACAAGGTGTTTTGATTGTTGGACAGTATGCACAATGTGGCATCCATTCGAGTCATATTGCTTTTAAGTCTTATCTAGAGATTCAAATACAAGTTCAAAAGATGGAAAGCAGTGAGAGTTGAAAAACGAAAGGAATTAGAATATTAAATCTGTATCAAGCATGATTTTAATGTTATTTTGTTTTAAAGTAACATTAACTTCAAAGAGGATTTAATTATTCTTTCAAACTGGGAATGAAAAGTTTAATTGCATTTAAATATATGTTAGATATTTAATTAATTTTTCAGAATTAGTTAAATATTATTCATTAATTAATTTTATAAATTGATTAATGTGTTTTATGCTTTTTGGTTTTCAGGTACTTTTGAAGTTTGAAAATATGATGGATTGGGAGGAGATTACAAAACTGACGTGCAGAGGAGGAAAGAGGATATTTTCTGAAGAGATATTGAAACTGACAGTAAACTGAAGGTATGGTGGGCCCACTTGAGTTTATTTCTGGAAAGAATGCTACTGCTCATCATGCAAAAAGGATAGACTCAAGGTTAAACTGGAGGTTGCAATTATGAACTGGAAGCTGCAAATGTAATTGAAAGATGTAGTTATTAACTAAAGATAAACTGGAGCTGAAACATGAGGTTGTCTTTATGGTGATTGCATGCACACAAAAGCTACAGCTTTTGATGTCTGATTTTTGGAGGGAATTATGTAAATTGATGAGCTATTAAATGTCAAATTAGGATCATTAGCAAGGGTTAGAATTTTAGGAAAAATAGTTAGAAGTTTTGTAGATTAGCTGATTAGATTTTTGCAGTAGAGTAGATGAGATAGTTATTCTGTATTCTTAGTTTAGCTGAGGTAATTGGAAGACATTGGTTTATGTGCATTGGTGAAGTTTTCGAGATTTGTAAATGCTGTTTATCTGTTTTGCAATAGTAGAAGCAACTAGATTTAAACTAGCTTTAAGTTATGCTCTGGAATGATATTTGTTGTGTTAATCATTTGATTTGGAATTCTTTGAGGAATGAAGTTTTATATTTTCTTTTGTTTGAAATGGTGATTTGCGATCCGTTAAAGTTTTCACTGTGAATGAATGTTCAAATTTGTATTGATTACATGTTGGCTTATTCTGCAGTTTTAGTTTAGGAATTCCTTGAAGAGTAACAGGTCTGGTTAATTGAATGAATCAACATTCTTTTCTCTCTTGTGTCCCTGATCTATCTTTTGCCTTTTTTTTATACCCCCCTGTTAGAGTAGGTTTAGATAGAAGTTTGATCTTGCAGCAATCAAGAAGCTCAATAGCCAATAGGCCGCTTGAACATTACAACCTCATTGATTGCTCAACAAAATAGCATAGTTGAGAACCAACTACAAAGACCTTGGAAGATAGGTGGTTTTAGATTAGTTATCTTTTTGAGGAGAAATAGAGTAGAAATATTCTGTTTAAATGTTGTTGTGTCAATTTGGCCATCAACAGGTACGCGTAAGTATTTCTACTTATGTATATGCATACACGTATACACTCACATGCATGAGTTATCATTTTCACATACATATATACATTCTATGTATATAATCATCAATCAATATATATATATATATATATATAACATAAATACATGAAGAACTCAAACTCAATACAAATATTTAATCACGAAATCTAAACTAAGAAACAATCAAGAAATAAAAGACAAACCAAAACCATTACAAATCATTCCCAAACTATGATTGAAGGTTTACTTACCAATTCCCGAACTAACTTGACTCATCTTAACCAAACTAAGATATGAGTGTGTGATAGCTCAAATACGCACGTTAAGGGTTACCAAACCAAGCTCTTCTCCTGAGTGATACTCCCCCTCTCTTACCTGAGGGTTCGATTCATTCCTGCATCCAACTTAGTGCATCACAAAGGTAGTTAGCTGATCACATGAAATTCATTTGCGTCATAAATAATTTACATCATCAAGCATTAAAGCAATCATATTGCAACACATATTTATTCATCACATTTTTCATCAGTATATAAAACATGATCATGCATTTAAAACATCTGGTAGTCCCATAATGGAGTGTAGCATATCAATGTCATCATTTAACATCATATTTACTCACAAAGGTAAAAGTAATCTGGTAACTAAGAAATGAGGTGTAACAATTTATTGCATTAAAGACATTATAATCAGAGTGGGTCTAAAACATAAGCAAAAAGGGCTTGGGTATGTAGTTTTCATAATTATCTTTTATCCTCATTGTTATGTGCAATCCAAAGTAAACAAGCAATCAATATAAACGTGAAGTATCTTTCAAATGCTTAAGGATATAGATATGTTTAAAGTATACATATCATTTTTAGTTTTTTGTAATGAATTCCATTAGGACATGCATTGAGTAGCATTTGTTGGATTTAAAATAGGTACTAACTACAACTTGCTTTGAAAAGAACTATTCTTGAAAACAATAAAAGTAAAGGAGAAGATTAAGAAATTTTGCTTACTGTGAAAAGTGGTAAAGCTTTAACTAAGTGGAAATGTAAAAGGGTTGTGACCAATTGGAAAAGATTGGTAAACCTCCCTTGGGTATGAGAATGATTGATATTTTCATTTTAAAATATAACTCACAAAAAATAAAGTTAATGACATATATGTCCCCTTCTAATTGGTTGCATTCACAGGATGTAAGGGATTGAAATAGAGGAGAAAAAGATAGAATCATAATAAAGCATGTGAATATGGTAAAAGATAGCATCACATGATAAGCAAGGAAAAATACAAGATCTAGTTGTGAAGGTATGTTAAATAAGGGAAAGGCATGATGCCCCACAATATTGTCTCCAATGAAGGAAAATGACATGATAAATGAAAGGAAATGAAAAATTTAAAAACTTAAAAAACCTTTCAAGAACCAGTATGCACCTTCAGTATCTTATGTTTCTTGTGATACAAGCACATACTACTATGCCTTAAGGCGAAAACAAATAGTTTAATTTCATCTCATTAACCCTTAGTGGAAAGTTAATGTAGTTTATAGATCTAGGAAAATTTCAACAACATAATGACATGCAAATCAATATTTCAAAGAAAAATAAAAGAAATATGGACAAAAGAGAAAGAATAATGATACACATGGGGAAAACCCTTTTGAGTAAAATACCCAAGACTCCAAAGCATCAAACAATTGTATTATCAATAACAAAGCAGTTACAATACAATAACTTAGTCTATGCTCTTGCAAGTGCTTTTACACTTGTAGGCTCACAACCTTAACATGGAGATTACATCTTGGTCTTCTAGAGAAAATACGACAGCATAACCCTGTAATAATTTTTTTCTCTCATCAAGACAAACATTTCTCATGTTTATAATCCTCTATCATGGGCACCCAGGAATTCCATGTGTCATCTCCACAGTCTCTGCATGCACAAGTCCAAACTATCCAATAAAGCAACTTGCCAAACATGCACCAACATGCAAGGTGTCCAACTTAATATTTTATTCAAATATTAAGTCACTTTGACAAGCATGACATCCCACTAGAGAAAATATAGCCACCCACCTATTTTGAACTCCCCTTTGACTTCTAGTCTCTCTAAGTGGTTGTCATAGTCTTGTTTAGCAACTTTCCAAAATCCTGCCAAGTGATAACTCGAAAAATAATCACATGTCACTATGGTGCACCTTTGAGAGGTTTTCATAAACACCTCTTCCCAATTGAGTGCCTAAGTGACAAGTGGCACAATATCATGCTTCTTTCCACACATGTAGGAAGCCAACTCACAATCGGGTCCCACAAAGTGTTATAGCAACTTAGATAAATATCACTTAGGATTTAATTGCAGCAAAGGGACTAAATTAATTAATTAAATATCTTGGGACTCTCTAAGGTTGAGACACCTTAATCCCAACAATAATGATAGTCATAAATGTTAGATAATGACTATGTAAGCATAAATAAGATGTAAAACTTATGAAAATGACAAGCATCATAATATGCAATCATAAGATGTAAGCATGATAAGGATCATATGTAAATGATGTAAACATATAAGTATATAATAAGATGTAAACATGCAAGTGTATAATATGATAAACATATATAAGTAAATTAACATAGATATCTTAAATACATTTATCTAAAAGATGTTGAGAGATATTAATCTTGAGGCATCTATATTAAATTTGTGACATAGGTGAGATAGATTCTTATGTCACAAATCCAATATAAGTGCCTTGAGTTTGATATCTCTTAGTGTTCAAATAGTGCTGATATTTATGGAATAAAACTGTGTAATCTTTTTAACATCAACGTGGCTCATACTCCTTGAATCTCTTCTCTCTCTATCTGCAAAGCATCTTGATGATGGGTCATGGAGTATGATCCAAAATGTTGATGTTAAAAGGATTACACATAGTTTTAATCCATAAGTCTCAACACTATTTTATCATGGACGTGAAAACTTAATGCTTTTAATCTCTTAGCATTTTTTAGATAGAAATGTATTCAAGACATCCATGCTAGTTTATTAGGTTTGATGTGTAAATGAATGTCAAATTTATGTTAATGAGTTTTTGTTTTCCAATCACTCCATTACAACCCCCTTATTTCCATTGTACTTACACCTCTTGGTGTGAAGATAAACATGATAATCATGGCATAACAAAATAGGTGAAGCATCATAATCATGAAACATAGATCATAGTAACATCAAAAGTCACATAACATATTGAAGAACATAACAAGGGGTATGTGACAATATAAGTGGCAAACATGGAACATAGGATGATATAAAAGTTAAACAAGGCATATTGGAAAAAAATTGGAAACTAATGGGGAACAAAAGGTAAGCATAGAAGCTAAACACATAAAATGGAAAAAGAATAGAAGGTAAAGATTATAAACATGTAACGTGGATAACATACAAATGGAATGACATGGGCATATAACATAAGAGCTTAATGAAACACATATTAACCATATGGAAGATACCACCAAGTGGGAAATCCAATCATAAAACATAATATATAAGGTTAACCGAGAATGAAGAAAAATAACAAACATGGCATAAACAAAAAGGGAAAAGTGTAAGAATGTATAAGAAAAGATATTAAATGATAATATAAGTGTATAAATAAATAAAGCATAAGAAAGCTAGGGGGTCTCAAATAACATTACTAAGATCTTCATCCAAGAGATAATAACAATGCTCCTAGAACAATGGGTTACAACATGTCAAGGAGTGATAAGGAAGGATTAGGTGTAGGGTGATTCAATTTTGTTGAATTGGGATGAAGAAATTTTGTGTGATTTCAATCAGTAGACATTTCTATTCTTCAATGAGGCTAATGGTGATTACCAATTTGGTGAGGTAAAATTTGTCCTTGTTGTGCATCATAGTGATGTGGAAAATGAAGAGCGTGATGACATGAACACTACTGCACAAGATAATGAAATCACAAATGATAATAGTATTGTAGTGGTGGATGTGGAGGGTGACTTGGGCCATTACAACAAAGGTGTTACATTCAGTTGAAAAGAAGAAATTGAAATAGAGAAAAAAATTGACGAATGCAATTCTTTGTTTGGAGTGTCTCATGGTTCCAACATCTGTGCTGATGAAGTTTGCATCAATACATGTAATAATAATGTATGTTAGTTGTCTACTATCCTTGAGATTGGAAAGGTTCAGTATGAGGTCTTCACCCAAGATGAAGATGCAATCTCTTGGATTGGGGATGGTGATGTATTTGAAATTGATATTTTCACTTGGGACTAGCATACTGATATTGACATTGTTGAGTAGCAACACATGGGAAAAGAAGATCAACATATTGCTCAACTCGATAATGTGCTTTAGTTTCTAAGTTTTTTCATTTGATGTGCACGAGGAAGAGCTTCCTTGTGCAAATCAACAAATATGTATGATATATTTTTGTATTACCATGTGAGTTGGAATAATTCTCTTTTCACTTCGTCTCATGTCAGAAGGCGTAACAATAAGATGCTATTATGGGAAAGAAATTCACTTTCTTCCATAAGTTTTATTTATTTTGATGTTGACCTTTTTTTAAATTTTTTACCCATGTTGCTATGTACATGCTTGATACATCATCAGACGAGTCTGGCACTTACCTTTTGTGGCTACTCTGCAATGAAAAAAATGACAGTGGAGTGAATCTTCATTACACAAGCACTATTTGTAGTGTGGTGTATGCAGGCAAAGAGCTCCATTGGTTTCAACTGGGTAATTAAAGTAACTATGGCTTGAGGGAGATCAACTTCTTTAGGAGAATTGCCTTTGATAGAGGCAAGTTGTTGTGGTGGTTTGGATTTCAAGATTGTAAATCATGTATATTTTATAATAGTTGTTTTTCCAAGAAGTCTTATTGCACCATCTACATTCTCATTAGGAAAATTTATGTTTTTAGTTGTTTTTTTTTTCCCTCTAAGTGCAATTTGCACATGTGTGTCTTTTGTTTTGTTGTGTTTTGAGGCATTCTTTTCAATTGTTGTAAATCCATTGTAACTCTATAACCAATGGATTGATAGGCTATTGAATCTAGGTGTCTAGCAAGCAAACACCCCTAAGAGGTCACCAAAATATTGAAATTTCATGCCCCATTCATTTCCCATAAATTATAATTAATTTGATAGATTTCTAAATGGGCTATTTTTCTTAGAATTGGTGCCTCTAGTTGTTTTGATTATATGGGAAAAACAGGTCAAAACAACTAGAGACACTAATTCTAAGAAAAATAGCCCATTTAGAAAAATTGGTGCCTCTAGTTGTTGAATTAATACCTCGTTTCATGTTTAGTCAAAAACCCAAGTTGAAAAATCAGAATTTGACCAATTGTTGACTTTTTTGGGGTATCAAAGTTTTAGGTTTTTTAATATATGCATACCTTATTAATCTCAAATCCCTCCTCTAATCCTTTCAAAATCAGCTAAGTATTGTTTTATCAAAATTTCAAAGTTTTAGTGGTGCCCATCCTTGTATGCCCTTATTATTGATCCTGAAACCCTTCCAAGAGGCCTTGCAAAATTTACCTAAGTGTTGAGTTTGTTAGTCCTTTAGGCTATTGAGGCTTCCCTTTCAATCATGCCTCCTTGAAGCATCCTTGATCCTCAAAGTGTGAAGTGTATTATTTACCAAGTATTTTTGTATTGGTATTTTAGATTGCCGAGGTTTCCCTTACACATGTACCCTTCATTTGACACCCTCGATCCCTGAAGTTTGAAACCTAAAAGTTTCCTATGTGTTAAGTTTTTTGGTCCTTTAGACTATCAGAGTTTCTATTACAAGTTCATACCTTCTTAAATCTTCCCCAATATTTGAAGTTCAAAGTGTGTTATTGACCATGTATTGTTTTGTTGACCTTTCAGACTGTCTAGGTTTCCCTTGCATGCATACCCTTCATTTGACACATTTGATCCCCGAAGTCCGAAACCTAAAATTTTCCCAAATATTGAATTTGTTGGCCTTTTAGATTGTCAAGGTTTCTCTTTCATTCCTACCTTTCCTACATTCTTAGTCCACATATACTAAATTATTCTAAAAATTATTTCCTTAGCATCTACTATACTTTCAAACTTCTGCTACACCCTTAATATTAGAGTACATAGGGTTATGAATAGTCGGCTTGTGGCTATCTTAACTCTTAATTATGTCATATTATCATTATTATATTGTTATATTTAGTTATTTAGGTTAAAGCCTAAGGCTTATATAGTGTTATCTAAGTCGGCAGGTGGGTGATATCTTATGCATAAGTAGGGTACATATAGGAGGTAGCAAGTCTCATTTCATCATCAGATTGTGAATTGTGTTCTCATTTGAGATATTTGGAGGTTTTCTCCTTCAAAGTGGCTTGTTATTCTCAATTATTATCAAGTATTGTAACATATTTCCTATAATATTCTTCTATTGTTCAAGTTATTTCACAACAAATTCCTCCTCCGTCAATCCCTTGGTCCTTGTCTCCCCGATTCCTTAAAAATTGTTCTTTATCTTTTAAATTGTCAGACTTCTTCATGCATCCATCCATCCCCATCAAAATTTTCACTCCAATAATGCTTCCCTTGAAGGTTCAATTCCTCAACATTTCCCTGTCCACTCCGAATTCTTCTAAGTCTATCAAAATCTTGGAATTTCCTTGTTTCGACATCTCTTTCCATCCATCCTAAAAAATCTAACATTTTGCTGATTACTCTACGTATTCTATTGCGATCAAAATTTCACTCATCCCCTATTTTGGTATATATTTCCACATACCCTTGATGGTCTAACAAGGTGAGCATTAAGGTTTTATTAGGGCATTACAGGAATTGATGTTATTTTCCCAAGTTTGATGGGCATGCAAGTAAGTGATGGATTGATACTCCATCGATAACAATAGGGATGCTCTAGAAGACGTGTTTTCTTCCATCGACGACTCCATGATGTCATAATGCTTATGCAATACAACTACAAATTTCCATATTTTTTAGAGGTCCAATAATAATTATTTATGATCAACTATGCTTTGTTCAATGCTGAAAACATCACTTTTTGACAATGCCATTCCCTAGGCCATGTTTTTTAGCGAACTTCCCAGGTAGATTTTTTGTATTATATATAGGGAGATCAAAAAATATGCCCCGAGGGAGCACCGAAGAGCACGGCTCAAGGGAGGCAAGGCCTCACATCAAGAGCAAACAGAAAACAGCAATACAAAAAATATATATACAGCCTACGCACAGTACATATATAAGCTGTTACAAAACATATCAGACACTAGCATAAGGTGTCATCGATAGTATCAACCCAAGCCACCCAACCCAAGGTGCCTTCCATCTAGACGATGTGTTTGGTTTCCTGAATCTGAGCCAACATGAGGACCTGTTCCTTATTGAATTTCCTGTTGTTATTCACTTCTTGGGTCAGGATCTTGCACGTTTTCTCAAAAAGCTGCAGATCGTCCATAGTTTGTCTCCAGGCATAACCTCCTTGCATCTCGTAAATGAAGAACGTGGCGGAGCCATTCTTGAGGAACCTCTTGGGCTTCTCTTTTTCAATCAACATGGTGGTGCGGACCTGCAAAATTTTTTTTAGGTAGATGAGTTTTCGAAAAGACTCAGTAAGAATTCTGGGATTATTCTGAAACCTCTCTTCATTTCTACATTTCCAGATTTGCCACAAAATCACAGAGGAGAGGATTTTCCAAAATAAATTAGTATCTTTTTTCAATCCAACAATATACCCGGTAATAATCTCAAAGCTGTTAAAAAAAGAAGGATACAAAATGCCAAACAAATGCCAAATCTCTTTAGCAAACATGCAGTCCAAAAGAATGTGTCTACCAGTTTCGGGTAACCTGCACATGGGACAAATATCAGTACCAAGGGGATCTCTTCTGATAGGGAGCCTATCAAGAATGACCAGCCAGTTAAAACATTTAATCTTAGGTTCAGTAGGCCCTTTCCACAGAATGTCAAATATGTTCTTCCACGCACGGGTATCAAGAGAAGAGTACCAGACTTTGTTAATGTGGTCTATAACGGCCTCGGAGTGCCCAATAGTGTTGTAAATGTTTTTGGCTTTGATTTTGTTAAGAACGGTCCCATCAGGCCATTTGATGCTTAAAAATCTGTGGGAGTCAACATGACAGGAGGTCGGGAGATTTCTGGTGGCCTTGCGGATCAGATTGTAAGTTTTCTTCTGGGAACCGGGCAGGTCAAACTTGTTGCTGAGAACCTCCCACTCAATTAATCTGTCATGCTCAAATAAGTCAGCCAACTGGGTGATGCCTTTGCTATTCCAATGCCTAGCAGAGCAGCCCTGAGAGAGGGCGAGGGGCTTGCCAGAGTAGTTCAGGTTCCACCAAATGGACCTTTCACCGTAAAGATGGTCATCATCATGGAAGGATCTGTTAGATATAAAACGTTTCACATAATTCCAAGCTTTCCAGATGGATCTAAAGACAGCAGATCCATGCACAATCACGGGAAAATCACCAAGGACAAGATCATTAAAAGGAAGATTCTTCCAAGACTTGGCTTTCTTGGGGATACCCCTCTCTATGTTATTTCTAACCAAGACCTTCCAGGGATCATCACCATCAAGGGAGTGAAAGATCCACTTGGCGGCCAGAGCAATACCCTGAAGCTTAAGATCTTTCAGGCCAAGTCCCCCAAGGAGTTTGTTGGCATGACACCAATCCCATTTAACCGCATGCATTTTGTTTTTGCCTTTGCCATCATACCAGAGAAACTTCCTAATATCTTTTTGGATCTCATGGATTTGATAGTTACTGAACATCCAAGCTGAGGAGTAATAAATATTATAAGATGACAGAATTTTCTGGCAAACCTGCACTCTGCCGGCCAGCGACAGGGCCCTGTTATGCCATTTATGAAGCTTCTTGCCAATCTTGTCTTTGACCTAGAACCACATATCTTTAAGGGAAGGGTCGATGGAGAAGGGAATACCAAGGTATCTCACAATCTTGTTAGGGCCACCCCATTGAAAGTTGTAGTTCTTGAACCAGTTGGGCGGCTGCTCAACCCATCCCAGGCACACAGACTTAAGGTGGGAAAGGCGAGCACCCGAGATTTTGCAGAAAATGTTGAGCTTGTGGTAGAGGGTTTCGAAGTTATCAGCCGTAGCTTCAAGGAAGATCGCGGTGTCGTCAGCGAACTGGCAGTTGATGAGCTCACTATCATCAGGGAGAGAAATGCCTTTGACAGCCGGGGAGACAGAATTGTCTCTAAGAATGTAAAAGAGGGCTTCAGACGCGATCACAAACAGGGCAGGGGCCAAGGGGCACCCCTGTCTGATGGATCTCTCAAGAGGAAAAGAATCAGTAAGGAAGCCATTCACATCGACTTGCGCGAAGGCATCTTTGAAGAGGATTTTCACATAGTTGCAGAAGGTACTGGGGAAACCAAAAGCTTCAAGCATCATGGAAATGAACTTCCATTCCACTCTGTCGTACGCTTTCTCAAAGTCCAGAAGGAACATGACAGAATCTTGTTTAGAAACATGGGCCCAATTCATGGCTTCCCAACCGGTAATCAAATTTTCCAAGATATATCTTCCTTTTATGAAACCCGTTTGAGTAGGGCACACAAACTTGGGCAGAATATTCTTAATCCTGAGGGCCAGAATTTTGGCAAAAATTTTATAGGAAACATTGAGGAGCGTAATAGGTCTCCAGTTCTTGATAAGAGCTTTGTCCCCATCCTTGGGGAGCAGTTTGATAATTCCCCTGTTAATGGAAGAACCCAAGGAACCAGTAGCTATGGCCTCAGAGTAAATATCCAGCAGGTCATTACAAATCCAATCTATATTGGCCTTGTAGAACTCAACAGGAAGCCCGTCCGGGCCAGGGGCCTTGTCATTATTAAGCTCCTTAATGACATTTCCAATTTCTTCAATAGAGATCTCTTTGGACAGTTGATTAGCTTCTATCGAGGAGATCCTATTGGGAATGAGGGAACGGATTTGGTCTCTCAAGAGGACAGCATCCTCCGAATCCTCAGAGGTGAAAAGGTTGCAATAAAATTTGGCAAATGCCTTTTGGATGTTATCCGGATCATTAATTTCAATGTTATCAACAACAAGTCTTTCAATGTTCTCATTAGAATGCTTTTGTCTGATGAGGTTGAAGAAGAATTTGGAACCTCTGTCCCCACACAAAAGCCAGTGCGCACGGGATCTGACCATGGCACCCTTGACTTTGACCTGTTGATGTTGCCTAAGGGCATCTTTAGCCTTCACTACTTGGGAGATAAGCTCACAGTCAGCAGGGTTGGCCTGGATATTCATTTCGGCAGTTTGCAGCTCAGAGGAAAGCTTCTTTTCCACATACCTAAAGTCTTTAGACCTTTTTTGCCCTATGGTCCGCAAGAGATTCTGCCAGGAAAGCAGATTCAGGTTCCATCTGTCAAGGTGAGACATGTTAGGGAAACTTTTCCTGTTAAGGATGCTAATGATACGGATGGCGCAAAGGGTATCTTTATCACTGAGCAGATTAGTATTAAGAAAGAATTTGGGGTGGGGTTCTTTCGCAAGGATAAGGGGAGCTATTGATCCTGAAACAAGAAGAGATAGGATGGTGATCGGAGAGAGAGGTGGGGGTAACCAGGACCGTATGCCCAAGATTATCAGGGAGAAAAGAGAAAAAATTCTTGCTGGCATAGAAGCGGTCCAACCTGGAATAAATCCTAAAAGGGGGCTGCTGGAAATTACACCAGGTATGCCATAATCCGGGGTGAGAGTCCTTAGCACCGGATAAAGGGTCAAATAACTGTTTGGAATTTAACATCTTACACCATTGCATTTTTTCAGCCTCCTTCCAGACAAACGGCCGGCCACCAAGTTTGTCATCCTGAGACTCAATCATATTGAAGTCTCCCCCAAAAAACCAAGGAATGTTAGGGAGAGCGGATATCCAATCCCAGAGACAAGCTCTCTCCTTGCAATCATTCGGGGCATAAACAGAACAAATGCCAAAAATAAGGTTATTGACATTGAGAGTGACCCAAACCGCCCTGTTGCAGGGGGAGGAACCATTGCCAGTGATAAATTTGGCCCACTTGTTGTTAATCAGAAGTGCAACACCCCCCTACCTCTAGGGTGGTTAGTAAAAAATTTAATAGCATCTTTCCAAAGAAAATTTAGATTGACATCCAACATGTACCCTATGGCCTTAATTTCCTGTAACATGAGAAAATCCAACGAATTACAGGTGTCAAGGAACCGTTTAATGATCCACTTTCTATCAGGGGATTCAAGCCCCCGGATATTCCAAGAAATACAATTCATTGGGGAGTAATTAAGGAGGGTACGCTGAGTTCAGATGTGCTTGCCAAAGAAGCCACCGTAATGCCCTGGGATTCACCCGATTTTTTTTTTGAAGGGTTCTTATTTTTGGAGCCTAAGCGTCTCCCCCTCCGCTTGGCCATGGGAAGAACATCTCTCCCCTCAACGTCATACTCAGAATCCTCATGGGAAATGTATTCCAGATCAACAGAGTGCTTCTGGATGAGAGAGGGCGAGGCCTCAGAAAAATTAATGGCCGGGATGATTTCAAGCAAACAATCATCACCAAGCTCACGAAACACTTTAGGAGGGAATCTTATGGAAGGGGGCGGGTCCTGACATTTGAGAACACATTCCATCATATCCGAGCCTGAAGGTGTGGAGCTGGAGTGCGGATCTTTAGGCTCGGGCACGACGGGATTGACGGTGACAGGATAGGACTGAGAGCAAAGGGGCCGAGAACCTTCAGATTCTGAATTAGTCTGCTTATTAGCCCTTCGGCGTCTCTTGTTAGAATTTTTTGCAACCGTAGTGAATGCGGCATTAGGAGCTCTATCCACGGGAGGGAGGGGATCCCCCTGGTGTTTAGATTGAGGGGCGACAAAGGCAGTGGATGTGTTACAGGACGCAAAAAGGGGGTCGAGTTTTGTGGGCGGCTCTTACTGAGGGGCATTCTCCACTGACTTTTCCGGGTTAGGGTTCCTAGCGGCTGGCGAACTGCGGGGGTGCGGGGTTTTGGAGGGCAGGGGTTTCTTCTTTATGATAGGGCAATCCCTCCTTAGATGCCCTTCCCTTCTGCACAGAAAGCAAGCATTTAGACCTCCTAGAATATCAACGGGGCACACAAATTTGTCATCAGAAAGGCAGATAACGATTTCGGGGGGGATTTCAAAACCAGGGTTCAGAGAAATGAGAACTCTAGCATCCATGTGAGGAACCAGTCTAACGGTATCATCCATGCGGATGACCTTACCGAGCGGTTCAAGCAACTGCGGGAGAAACCGCCATAAGAACGGCGGAATCTGTTTAATCACAATCCAACGCGGGGCCGAAAGCGCGAGAACTTCTTCATGGATGGCTTCCGGCGACCACGCGATGGCGCGGAATGAGGTATTTCTGACGGTCCAGTATTGTTTTTTGAGAATTTCCATTTGGGTTTCATGGGATGTGAAAAAGATAACAAACAATCCTTTCTGAATCTGTCTACAGAATGATATATGGAATCCAAGCTTCAAATTCCAGAAATTATGAAACCAATCATCCATAAATTTCCTTGGCGGATATTTATCTAACTCAACAGCAGAGAAAAAAATAGCAGAATTTTTGAGTCTATTTTTCTCCTTACAAATTTCAGCAAGCATTTCGGGATTTGGAGAAATGGAGAGAGATGTGGGAACAACCCCACAATTCTTACCTTCTTCGGTGGTTTCATTAGGGTTAGCAATGGAAAACCTCGCACCCGCGTCGATGGAGACCCCCGCCTTCGCTACCGCCTCAGAGAAGGTCTTGGGTCTCGACGACAGAGGAGAAGAATCGGGAATGTTAGGGCTAACGGTGTCAGACGCCATAAATGTTAGGGGAGCCGCCGGAGGAGGGTTAGGGGGTACGGCCTCTACCGAGCGGCAGAGAGAAGAGGATGACGATAGGTTTAACATAAATGCTCATAAAATCCTAAGCTACGCAGGAAAGACCACACCTGGTAAGCCTCCTTAGCTCGGACTTCGAGGATCGCACACTTTCGCATCAACGCCGAAATTCGCACTTTTCCATCTGACCCCAGGTGGATTTGATCTTCTGACATGCCATTAATAGAAGAGTATTCCTCTTGCCTCATTCAATTAGTTCACATTGTACAAATGTCTTATTTTCACTGGTTGAGGTGGTGGCTAGGGTTTCTCCTTGGTCTACCATGTTTTTTTGATGATTTTGGTGTCTCCCTTCTAGAATAAAAGTCTTGCAACGCTCATTTTATAGGGTGGTTCCTTCTCAATTTATTTTCAAATATTTACAATCCTCTACAACTTTACTATTGTAAACATGCTCAATGCCTTTGAATTAATAAAATCATGTTGTTTTAACCTCTTATCAATTATAATGCATTGTGTAATTTATGTTTACCTTTACATTTGAATGATTTTATTGCCTAATTACATCTTTATGTTGTTTATATTTGATTTATGAAAATTAACTATGGATTTTCTTTCCTAGTATCTGTTAAATCCCTTACTTTCATATCTATTTATAGAAGTTGCTAAATGGAAACTTGTGTGAGTTTAAGCAGTTTTGTTAGTCCTCTATGCTACTATGAGCATGGATATAAATCATTAAACTTAAATGCATCATCATCCTTTCATTTCGTACAATTATTTCTATCTCTTTTCCTTGGAAAATCAATAGAATATGATTAGTTTGTAGGTTCAATTTGTGTTGGGTTGGATCAACACATGCATCTAGGTTTAGTAGATGATCCAACCTTATTTGAAGGTCTAATCTCATTTGGAGGGTTCTACATCTTGAGATAATTCCCATTGTGTCATTGGATAATTGAATGACAGGTTCAACATGGCTACAAATCCATGTGACAATAGGTTGTTACAAAGTAAAATTCAACACAAAATAAATAAAGGGAATTGATAGGAGAGTAGAGGACCTAATTTTAAAGAGGTGATTACATCCTCCTCATGTTTTAAGAAAAGTTTGAACCTCCTAGTTTGGAAGAATTGAACTATGTTGCCACTAGTACGAGGGAATAGACCTTTGAGTAGTCTTGTCTTCAAAGTTTTCTTTTGGGATTCCTTATAATTATTCCAAACACCACTAAAGCTTTCAACCCATGTTCTTTCAATTTTTAGAGCGCAATGTTGATTCCACCATTTTGTTGGATAGGAAAAGTACCTAATACATAGAGAATAAAATAATCATTGTTGCTACCACCAATAGGCCTAAAATTATTCACTTTTTCCCAATCATAATTCATATCATTAATCTCAAATTTAGTTAGGTAGTCACTTTTGACTAGACTCTTGATTACATTCTTGGAAGATCTATGATTGTGCTCATACTCTTGTAGTTTCATAACTCCTTCAACCCAATTACACTAAAGATCATAGTTAATTGAAACTTTATCTTCTATCTCTTAAGGTGAATTTGTAATCTTGTTAGTTCAGCCTTTTTGTAAATCCACGTCAAATTTTAGTTGTACCTCACTTTCAAATTATTTTCTCCTTGTGCTCCCAAGCTTATCTCCAGCTTACTTCTTGGTTGACCTAGAACTCTATTTTTCTCTTCAAGCCCAAACTTGGCTTCTACTAGAAGAGAGAAAAATTCCACTTTAAATGATCCTTCTCTTTCCATAGTTTTAGGAGATGTCTCCTTCCTTTATATCATACCTCATTAGTGTTCTCCCAACCACGATGGATAAATTTGCCATCATATTGGCAAGGCCTTCCTAAAAGAGTGTGATTACATTATACCTCTAATTATCTATGATACACATTATATAAAGAATATTCACTTGTTTAGACACCTAAAAAATGTCTAACACATTTCTTCTAAATCCAACATCATTTCTTGTCATCATCACTGATCAACCCCTTCATCACTATTAATTAAATAATTTTTAATTATTTGATTAAGCTAACACTTTTCCCTCTTTAATTAGCCGATAGGCTACATTTAGTGTGAGATTTGAGCCTGAAACAAGTCTAACACTTGCAAACCACCATTGAGTTGCCAAAAAACAAGTTTCAACTCCTTTTTAATGGTAAATCAGTTGTCATTTAATATTAAAATCCTCCAAAATCTCACTTATCATGCAAAAGCCACATACATATTGATTTTCCAACTAGATGGGAACATTCTATTTTCGTTTGTAACATTTTTTTCAATTTGATGATAACTTTCCTTTTTCATTTGCATTGCTTTATGTTTTAAGTTTGCATTCAAATATTTCAAAATCAAATAATACTCAATTTTTTTTAAGAAAAAAATCTAGATTTGTCTAAGTGAAAAAAGCCTAAGATTTGTCTAAGTTTATATTTCATTCTATTATTTAGCACTAATTATTAATTTATTAATCAAACCATATGCAAATAGAATTTATAGCACATTGCATCCATATACACCCATGCACAAATACATGCTCTCTAACATATTAGCATACATATAATTTTCTATAGGTCTAATCCTTGAACCTCTTTAGGTGCAAGTGCTAGTTAAATAATTTTTAATTATTAGCTGATAGGCTACATACAGTGTGAGATTTGAGCCTAAAACAAGTCTCATGCCTGCAAACCATTGTTGAGTCATTGAAAAACAAGTTTCAATTGTTGTTTAATGGTAAACCAACTGCTGTTTAATGCTAAAAGCCTCCAAAATCTCACTTATCACATAAAAGCCAGATAAATATTGATTTGACAACTGGATGGGAACGTTCTATTTCTATTTGCAGTTTTTTTTGTCAATTTAATGGTAACTTTCTTTTTTCATTTTCATTGCTTTATGTTTAAATCTGCATGAAAATATTTCATAATAAAATAATACTTAATTTCTTTAAGTAATTTTTTTTTAGTTTGTCTAAGTTGATATCATTCCATTATTTAACATTATTATTAATTGTTTAATCCGACCATATGCAACTAGAATTTGCATGCACAAACACGTACTCTCTAACATATTAACATACGTATAGTTTTCTATCGCTGTAATCCTTGAACCTCCTTTAGGTGCAAGTGCTAGTTTAATTAATTCACCATTTTCATTCATCAAATTGAATTAAATAAATTTTAAATAATTAATTAATCATTTCCCTCCAACCACTTTAATTAAATAATTTTTAATTATATAATTATTTTCTAATTTTTCCTCATCCATTTTAATTAAATAAATTTTCCTCATCCATTTTAATTATTTAATTAAGTTCTAAATTATTTTTCTATCTCCATATTAAATAATTTTAATTATTTATTTAAACCATTTATTATTCCTCTATCCATATAATTAAATATTTTTTAATTAATAATTAAATCATACATTCTTCTCTTCCATTTAATTGGCTAATTATTCCTCTAAAATTAAATAAATTATTTAATTTATTTAGTTTGACTTTACACATTCCTCTAAAAATAAATAAAACCATTATTTTATTTATTTCCTAAAAATATCAATTCTCTTTATTCTTCCAACTCTAAATTTAGGGACCAACTCTAAATTTAGCGACCATCTCTAAATTTAGTGAGTGAAATGAAAAAGCAACCTCAATTCACTCTCACTTCCACTTCATCCACCCATGCAGTCAATCTTTTGATTCATGCAGTCACTTAACTCCCCATCACAACCCTTCATCCTGCCACATGTTAGGTGCATATTCATCACGATCTCTCAATAATTCTCATCCATCGATCTCACCTCACATCCTACATCATTGATCTAATATCTTTGAAAGCTATAAAACAACCAACATTCAACCATTTTACTCCTCTTCAAATTTGTAACTAAGCTATACTTGATTTTACATTTCTTTTTCTAATAAGGATATGCTAAATATTTGATAAATCCACATACTATCTAAATAGCATTATTTTACATCTTACAATGGAGTAAGGCTAGGCATTTTTGGTGGAAGTAAAGTAGTTGATTTCATTTGCTTTCATGGTGCACATGCTCCATTTAGATTAGGTATTTTAATCATTTGAGTTGTGTAGTGTAGAAAAAGTATCCCTTTTCAATACTTAATTTGAGAATAAATATTAAATAAATGAACTAAATGATGCCTTAATTTAGTGTTGTAATATATATTTTACATATTCACATTAATTTTAGGGCTTTATGGACTTAATTGTGCCTTATTTTGGTGTTGTAAGGTGTAACTTTACACTTTCACACTTATCTAGGGCTTTACTAATTAATTGAGGTTAATTATGCCTTAATTTTCCCCTTAATTCAAATCCAAGCCTAATTAATTGCAATTTCCGAAGAGGAAACCCGACATTCATAAATGCCATAACATAACAATTAACATTGAAGAATGTGTGTCCTAGGCGAGTGACCTAGGACCCATTCACCTAAGGGCGAATGGGTCCTCACTTAGGCCTAGGACCTAAATTTTTATAATGTTTTTGGTAGTATTTCAATGATTTCAAATGTATATTCACATGTCGGCTTGTGTTATTTGAATTTTGGGAATTAATGTTAACATCTTTATAAATAAGAGGTCATTTCACTAAGTTTCACCTAGAGTTTTCAAGCTAGAAGATTTCATGCAAGCTAAGGATATTCAAGTGAGCATTATCAAGAGCATTTCAAGGCATTCAAGAGTAGAATTATTGGAGAATTATTGCAGCAATCAAGATCTTATTATCATGTCAAAGTCTTCTTGCATCATGCATGTTATTTGGCTAATATGTTGATGTAGTGTTAAAGATCCATTCAAGCATTCAAAGGCATTCTTTCAAATCAAGTTTCATAATCAAGATCCACATCCATTGAATCCATTTCATGCTAGTTGCAGATCTACATTCCAAGGTTCAAACAAGGGTTTGGTGAGTTTTGACATAGGCTTGTTCATTCATCATTCCTTTCATGCTATTTCATTTCATTACAAGGTTTAATTACCAAAATGGGGTTTGACCAAGGCAAACCCCCATTCACCAACAAAACAACATTTTCCCTCTTGATGTGTGTTTGCAGATTTTAGGTGGAAGATCTCTTGAAGAGCAAAATTGCAAAGTTTTCAAAGTTGCATTTGTTGTCACCATCCTAGCAATTTCACGAAAACTGACGTATAAGATTTATTTTCGGCCGTTCGACTACAAAAATTGGGGATATGGGAGTTCAAACATAGAGGAAGAGAACTCATAAACCATTTTTACAGAGCCCTAACCAGGACCCATTCACCATATGGAGAATGAGTCCTCAATTCACTTTAAAAATCACTTTTGGTGATTGGTACACATCACTTTCCCATTAGCAAATCTGCATTTTAGTTTTTGGTTCTATTAGAATTGAGCTTAATTTGTTAGATGCACTTTATAGATTGCATTTTGGAGTTGTTTTTCTATTTTTAATCTTTCTCCCCAAAGTGCTGTTTAATTAGGACCCCCGTCCTTGCATAAAAGGGAAATTTGCAGGTTCACACTTTGACTTGACTCACCTTTTGGTTATTAGTCATTTCATTGTTTGGATCTCATTTCCTGAATGAAATTAGAGAAATAGGTCCATCATACCCCATTTTCCATTATCCATTTTGAATCCCAAACCCTATTTTTCTTCATTTCAAGTTGGATTTTGATATTGCTTCATCTCCATTTATTTTAATTCAATTGATCAAAATTTATTTACCTATCCACATTCTGGCATACACAGTGGGAGCCACGTCCTCGATTTTAACTTTGCATTTTCTTGAAGCTTTTAGGTCATAGGTTTAGAAGAATGTAATTCAATCCAAAACAACACTTTTGACAACAAAATGATGCTTTTGACAACAAATTGGTGCTTTTGATACATAGAACTATGCATTTGATACTCGCAGGTACACATATGATCTTTGTGCTTTCTTTGTTTGTAGGTTCATTTTCATAGAGTGACACATCTAACTATGGAACGACACATTTTACTATGAAATAGTACACCCGATTATGAAATGATGCTTCTAATATGCAAATTGGCACATCTAATAGGTACAATAGCACATTTGATAGGTATAGTAGTGCATTTGATAGGTACATTAGCACATCTGATAGGTAAAGCTATGATTTTGATAAACATAGTGATACATCTGATTCATTGATTTTGATTTTCTAACCCTAATATTCGCTTGAGTTTTTAGAACTAACAAATCTGTGTAACTTGACAATCATTGGGAGAAGACTGGTAAAAATCAAACCACTAACAAATTTGGTGCAGAGAAATTTTAATTGCTTTGGTTTTTAGAGTAGTGCATACTTCGTTTGGGATTTAATTAATGAATCTTGTATGCCATTTTTAGTGAACATTTACTATGTATGCTCTTCCCTTGTGCCTAGTGTGATCTTGGGGATCAAAAGCACTCTTTTTTCACATTTTTTCAAGCACACCCAAGGAGTATCAATAAAAATTATGCTCTTCCCTTGGACTTCGTGCGAGCTTGAGACTCAAACATAATATCTTCTTTTTATTTTTCAATAGGATTCCTTCTTAGGGATTTCATCACCCCAAGGGTGACCTCAACCATGTTTAGTGGTGGGGTATATAAATGGGGAGAGAAAAATTTGTACCACAAAGTGTGGCATGCATTGCTCAAGCCAAGACGCAAGACCCTTGGTTTGTCGAGACTTGTTTGGTGAGGAGAGAAGGGGAGATCCCCCTAATCTTAGGAACTATTAAATGAGATCACTATTCATAGGATTGTTATAAACCTTGTTTTTAGAGACCTAAGATTGGTGGTCGTTAATCTAGTGTGGTGCAAGGAACAATATCATGCTTGAAGTTACTCAAAATGTACCATCTTGAGAAGAGATAAAAAATATTTTTAGGTGTAAAAAAATTCAAGGGAAGGAGGAATATGATACCTTATGCCATTGGAGACCTAGCTATTCCCTCTTAAGAGTAGAACATGCTTGCACAATCCTACGATATTTTATTGCTTGGGCCCACACTAGTGCAACACACCCTTAATTGAATAGCTAGGCTATGCTTCTTGGCATGTTTTCTTGTAAAGACCATTAAATAAAATTTAGACCTACTACCTTGGAGTCAATTTCTCTATTTCCTACTATCTTTATATCTTACCAAACACTTTCCAAAAATCAATCCAAATACTTATAAAAAGAAATCCAAAAACTTATCAAAAATTAGTAAAAAACTTACAAAATTTTCCAACAATTACACAAAATTGCACTTTTGAGTTTAAAATCACGTATTTGAGAATTAAATTATGTATTTGAGACTTACTGTGGTGCTCCTAAAAACCCTATAATTCTATCTTATGTCCATCTCTTAGACATAATTATGCATCTGGTTGCTATTGTGATGCATCTGATAGCTACTGTGATCCCGTTTTGGAATGAAATCCCATTTTTGGCTTGGGGTCCCAAACCTAAACAGGATCCCATTTATTAAAAAATGGGATCCTGTTTTGTTGAAGCCGATTTTGGGTGTTTTGCTAAGGAAAAAAATTCCACGTTTCGTGGACTCATCTTCTTGCATTTACCCATATGTCCTTTTCAATTTGATAGAACATTACCTATGGTTCCTTACCCTCACAAATTTGAAATGCCAAATTTTGAAAAATACAAGGGAAGAGGAGATCCATGAGAACACATACAAGAATTATACATAGCATGCCTACAAGTTTCCTATAACGAAACAATATACTTAATGCATCTCTTTCCCTTAAGTTTAAGAGGACAAGTAATATAATGGTTCTCTCATCTACCACATGGTATTAAATCATTTCATGAGCTAGCTGAAAATTTCATCAGCCATTTCTCCTACAACATTGAACATAAGATATCCATGATTGATTTATGTAACACACAAAAATAAAATTGATAATCATTTTCTCAATTCCTACAACAATGGAGAAATATGGATAGTAAATTCCCATGGCCTATTCCTAAAAAATAACTTGTGAGAATTTTTGTTCAAAACTTTAATCCAAAATTTGGATTTTATCTACAAGTGTAATGTGCTAACTCTTTTGAAAAGATCATATAAAAAACATTGAAAAGGATCTTATCGTTAAAGGACTTATTAAGATCTACAAAGAAAATAAGGACAATGCATCAAAATCTAATGAGAAACCTCACCTATGGGATAAAAACAAAAAGGTTACCAATGATAGTGTAGTGGACACAAAATTTGCACAAACTATACAAACACCACCAAACACAACAAAATAATCAAAATGTGAATCCCACAAAGGGAGCACCAAGACCAAATACCAAATACTAGATGAAAGTACACTCCCTTAGGGGAGTCAATTGAGATAGTATTGAAAAAGTTAATCCAAATGAACCTCATTAAGCTTCTAGAGCTAAGGCAATATGATGAACCCAAATTCAAACTATCATGGTACAATGACAACAATTATTACAAGTACCATGGGATTAAGGGTCATAAAATGCCTAATTATATGAAAGTAAAAAACGTCATCGAAGATCTCATTGATTAAGGGGATATCAATGCTAAACAATGTTTGGAAACTTTTGGTAATAATAATTTAGGTATCTAAAATGATCCAATCCTTGACCATGGAACGATTAATGACTCGAGTAAAGGAAATGATTATTACAAGGTCAACTATTCCCATGTGTCAATAGTAGGACACATAGAAGAATCCAATAACGACATTGCTATTGTCACCATCCCAAGTAAAGATCCTATGTGTGGAGTCACCACATGATGATGGAAAGTCACTCTTCAAGGAGCCCCCCTCCAACCCAAAATCCTAACTATGTTTTTACCAACTAATAATAATCTTATAGATCATTTGAAGAAAATATGGGATCAAATCTCCATATTATAACTCCTTAGGATATCTCCCATTTATTAAGAAATCTTGGACATAAAACTTTTAGAATCATTCATACCTACTAACATAAATATTGAGAATGTAGGACACATTGCATCCACACACCACCTAGTATTCACGAAAAAAGATCTTCCTTTTGCCAAATACTGCAATCAGGATTTATACCTACAAGTCTTCATCCATAAAATAAAATAAAATAAAAAGAGTCTTGATAGATGGGGGATAAAGCTTAATTTTTTTTACTTTGGAGTTGGTAAAATAATTGGGATAGTCCAATGAAGTTATAGATAAAAAAAGCATCACAATTAGAGCATATGATGACAATGAGTGTGAATTAGAAGGGGTAATTCGACTTCCTATACAAGTTGGCCTTGCAATTGTAGAAACTACATGTCAAGTATTGGACCTTGATATACCCTATAACATTCTCCTAGAATTCCCATGGACACATTCCATGCAGGCCATCATCCACCTATCACCAATGCATAAAATTCACCTATAATCAAATTGAGGTAACCATTTATGGGGACCCTCACCCTTTCCAATATTGCCAAAATATAGCAAAAAAAACCAAAAAATATACCAAATACCTAAAAATGACATCACCTTATCTTCATCAACCTACATCGATCCATCCACTTTAGCCTTATCATCCACCACACATGAGACCCTTACAAATATAAAGGTCTAAATATGAGACAAAATTTATGGAGACTATGATCTAAAATAGTCCTTCTATGTAGGAAAACTTCCATATTATCCTAAGACGTATGGTAAACCACAAAATATAGACACAACCTCTTCCATTGTGAAATTTGAACCCACAATATTCTCAAAGTGGGGAGAGCTAAACAAAGAGGTTATAGAAGAAGACATTTCTAAATGGTTATACCATAAAGAGAAAGAGCAACCAACCCTACCAATTGAATACTATAGTAAGGGTTTCCAGATCACTAAGAACATGGGATTTACAATTCAAGGTGGTCTTGGAGTACATTATCAAGGAATAAGAGAACCCATTGTTCTAAAGAAAAGACAAAAATATCAAGTACTTGGATATGGGTCATTTGTTAATGTTACTCCTGACATTGAGTGTGCCCCTAGTAAGGTAGCCGAAGTATTTCTTGCAGTTGAAACTTCTAATGATGATACCATCAAGGAATATTATATGTACATCACTAAATTATTCAAAAAACATCCATCAAAATGATAACATCCATATCATTTACACCCCCTCATAACATTCAACTCATTTATCCCCATCTTATTGATTGGGATCAATACAAGCATCAATTTTAGACATATTCGACAATGATGATGATATTTTTTGAGTTTATGGGACTTAGAGATGGCATACTACTTGGAGACCACAAAGTAGAATCTCACAGAGACCTTGATGCGCAAGCCTAATTTTGGGGGAAAATAAAATCTTTAAGTCGCAAAAGAGAAAACATAAAGATAACAAAAAGATCCCCTAGTGAACCATAATGGGGCATTTTCAAATCGTGAAAATGTAAAAATAAATGACATATACAAGGGTGAAAACCTCTTTGATGTGCCTACAAATGAAAGATTTTACCTCCATAATATCGCTAAACATCAAGAGATATCATTAATTCTAGTAGAGGCATAAGAGGAAGTTAATGTTGGAACAATCGAACATTATTTGTAGCATCATTGACACCCAAAGTGAAACAAGATTTCACATCATTCCTTGGGCTACAAAAATTAAATTTTCGTTAGTCATATTTAGGCATGCCAGGACTAGATACATCATTTTGGTCCATCATTTGATGGTCTAGCCAAAAGAAAAACTTGTAAAATAGAAACTACATAAGATGCATCCCTATACTGCACTACTAGTTAAGGTGGAACTACATAAAATATTAGATGTTGGATTCATAAGGCCAATATATTATCTAGAATGGGTTTCAAACCTTGTACCTATTTCAAAGTCCACTGAAGGCATTTGTATATGCACAAGCTTCAGAGATCTAAATAAGGATTTTCCTAAGGATGACTTTCATTTACCAAACATAAAAATCATAGTGGATTTAGTAGTGGGCCATGAGATGATTTCCATTATGGATAGTTTTTCAAGATATACTCAAATATGTATAGAACAAGAGGACCAAAAAAAGACAAATTTCATGTGCTCTTGGGGTACCTATTATTGGAACGCAATGCTATTCAGTCTTAATAATGTAGGTACAACCTATCAAAGAGCCATGACACTGATTTTCCATGAAATATTCCACAACATAATGGAAGAATATGTATATGATCTACTAGAAAAATAAAATACAAGGGACATTTGGATGTTCTTACACAAATATTTTACAAGCTAGAGGAATATCAAGTGAGGCTAAACCAAAAGAAATTCATATTTGGTGTCACTTTAGGAAAGCTATTAGGATACATTGTGTCTCATAGAGGTATTGAAGTAGACCTTGTAAAGTTGAAAGCCATAATTGAGACATCTATCTCTACTAAAGAATCTCAAATAGATTTATAGTCTTTAGGGAAAGCTATAATCTGAGACAATTCATAACATAGTTAGTAGATAAATTTCATCCATTCTCTCATCTCCTACACAAAGATGTAATATTTAAATGGAATGAGAAATGTCAACAACCCTTCCATAAAATTAAGGATTGCTTTGCTTCACCTCCAATATTAATGCCCCTAGTGCAAGGCAAGCCACTCATATTGTATATTTCAGTCACATCAACAACATTAGGATCTCTCTTGGCACAACATGATGACTCGGGAAAAGAGAAAGTAGTCTATTACATAAGAAAAATATTAGTGGGCTATGAGATTAATTACACTCCTATTGAGTGAGCATGTTTAGTGGTCATATTTGCATCACAAAATCTTTGACACTACATGTCTAACCACAAAACTAAGCTCATCTCAAAATTAGATCCATTTAAGTATATATTATCCAAAAAAATACTCATCGATTGTATAACTAAGTGGTCATGATACTAATTGAGTTTGACATATAGTATATAGACCAAAAAATAATAAAGGGATAGGTCATTATAGATAAGTTAGTTTAAGAACCTTTATATGAAAATAATCCTCTCATATCAGACTTTGTAGATGAAGCAATTTTCACTATCACTCCTACCAACCAATGGAATTATACCTTGATAGGTCACATAAACAATATGGTTTAGTAGTAGGAGTCTTATTCATCACCTATCAAGGTGATTTTATTCCAAAATCACATTAGTTGGCATCTACATGTAATAATAATATTGTTGAATATGAAACACTTATCATAGGACTTAGAATGGTGATCTATTAGAAAATAAAATAGTTATAGGTCTATGGTAATTCACAACTAGTTGTTAGACACATGAATGATGATTATTAGGCAAAAGATGATAAATTTATCCCATACAAGAGAATGGTTGACAAATTCAAGTAATATTTTTCTACTATCTCCTTTGAGAAAATACCTAGAGTAAACAATAAGGCTATAGATGCTATGATGACTATTGGATCTCTCCTAGCTATGCCACATAATATTAATATATTTGAGTTTCTAGTTGAACAATTTTTGTCCTTAGCTTCGATGTCCCAGAGTCAAAACTCATGTGCAAAATTGTTGGCCTTGATTCACCTTAGTACCACAATATTTGCACCTACCTACAAATTGGTACCATCCCACCCAACTTGAATAGTAACCAAAAGAAAAACTTTATTCGTTGCTCATCTCGCTTCACCATTCTTGGTGATACCTGTTGCCCGATTTTCACCTACGGGCTCATCAGGCAGGACAAATTATGTTTCAGGGGTTCATAA
The DNA here is from genome assembly GCA_007258455.2 of Sequoia sempervirens. Lineage (NCBI taxonomy): Eukaryota > Viridiplantae > Streptophyta > Pinopsida > Cupressales > Cupressaceae > Sequoia > Sequoia sempervirens. The sequence continues at coordinate 548,222,681 of VDFB02271358.1, read as the reverse complement.
AGGCCAAATGGAGAATTTGTATCAAGGGTTAGATCATGCACCTAAGGATATTTCACAAGGAGGTCTGTTGGAAGGCATGCCTCGATCAGTTTTGGCGCAAAAAACTCATCAGAGAAGAAAGTTGGCAAGACCCTCCTGTTGTCTTGCCGACTAGCAGTGCGTTCTACTTGGTTTAATACACCCGTCGCCAGGACATTCGGGTCGCCATGAGTCTTCATGTATCTCTCCACTTGGAGGGAGGTCATGCCGACAATTTTTCACAAGGGTGGCGTCGGGGGGAATGATTTTGGTAGGGGTAATGTCTCTCCGACTGCGTAAAGTATTTCCTAAGGGGATTGCCTTCGGCATAATGTCTCACTGACACATGGGAGTCTCCCCGAAATGGTCTCAGCTCACCAAAATATTTTCATCTCACTGAGAGATCTTGATGACCGCCAGGAGGTCACACTGAAGAAGGATGTCATCGGGCGAGGTTTCGCTAAAACTAGGTGGCTTCGGAGTGACGTCCTGCCGATCAAGCAGAGTCTCACCGAAAGAGTGGAACTCTTGCGTAATGTTGAGCTCAGGGAGATGTCTCGGCGACGGAGTGGGAGTCTCACCGAAGAGGATTCAAGCTCGGGAGAAATGGAGGTGGTCGGTGTAACGTCTCGCCAATGAGGGGGAGTCTCACCGAAGCGAATGGAACTCTCGGCGATAGGTTTTGAGCTCGGTATGAGGTTTCACCGATGATGGAATTTCTCGTCGAAGTGGGTTGGTTTTGGGGAGACGTCTTGCCGACTGCGTAGAGTCTCGCCGATAAGGAGTCTCATCGGTATAACCTCTGGCCGACAGGATGGGGTCTCCCCGAAATGAAGTTGAGCTTGCCGACGAAAGGAGACATCATCGCTATGAGGTCTTGCCGACCAATGAGGGCTCTTGGCGAAGGGTTGTGCCTTTGGCAAGAGGTCTCACCGACACATGGGTGTCTCACTGACGGAGGAGTACATCGGTATAATGATAGGGCTTTGGCGTGAGGTCTTCCCGACTTGCCAGTGTCTCACTGAAAGAAATGTTTGAGCCCGGGGAAAGTGGTTTGTGTTCGCTAAGAGGTCTCCCCAACCCGATGGTGTCTCGCCGAAGGATGAAGGGCTCGATGAAAGCTCTTGCCGACAATGGAGAGTCTTTCCGATAGTGATGGACTTTCCAATTGAAAAGGGGTATCGACATGACTCTTAGCACCTGCTATGACCTCTTACCGAAGGTGAAAGTCTTGCCAATGGTTTTAGGGATGTTGATATGAATTTTGCAGCTCGATGAGAACTCTCACCGATGGGTGTATGCTTGCTAATGCTGCTGTAGAGTATAATCACATCGGGGAGACATGGTAGGTGTCTCACCGACATGCGATTTAATTTGAGCAACCTTTGACCATCTAGCGATCCCACAAATTATGAGTGGTGTTACCCTTGTAGCCAATCTCACAATCAAGCCACTTGCTCAAATGGACTCATTAATCAGGCACTTATGGTACATAATGCCTCAAGTTCACAATAGAATGAATTCAATGATGCATCTCCACAACACCAAGATCAGCCTACCAATGACACTACTCTACTTAACTGGCAAGGTGAAGAATTCTGTGGATTGAATGTAGATGATTCTTCAGTTGCAGCTAACACAAGGGTGAAGAAAAGATCTTTTGAGCTTGATCAAATTGCTGATAAAGGAAAAGAATCAGCTGCATAACCATCTACCTCTCAAGTGACTCGTGGATTGCAGAGAAATCAACAACTCCCAGTGAAGGAGCAGCCACGCTTGCAAGCCGACCACGCTGGCATAAAGGTACATCATAAATTAAACCCAGCTGTACCCTATACCATTCTTGATAGTATGAAAAAGACAAATGTAACAATGTCTATGTGGGATTCATTAGCTATCCCGGGTGAAAAAGATATGTTACACTCAACTTTGTCAAATTTTAAAGTGTCTGATGAATCTGAGTCTCCAATAGGTCAAGTTAGAATTGTGTTGACAAATAATACTCAAGGAAATGATTAAAAGCCCAGCAGAGAGACAGGAAAAGAAGTTAAACCACCTCCATTTTATGTGTCAGTAATCATAGGTGATAAGTTAGTTCATAACTGTATGGTAGACAGTGGATCTAGTAGCTCAGTAATGCCAAAGCAAATTGCTGACAAACTTGGATTGAAGTATCAACCTTTAGAGAAAGGAGTGATTCAATTGGATGGTACTTTTGTCAATACATTGGGTGTTATTAAAGATTTGAGTCTTACCCTTCATGCTTTTCCTAATTTTTCAGTTCCTCAGGATGTATGTGTCATAGATCTCCCACCTTTCTTTTCTTTGTGCCTCTCAAGAGACTTTACAACTAAGATAGGTGGTTATGTGTTAGCTGACTGGTCACATATGTTGTTTAGAACCAGATATGGAACCAAAGTTACTATTAAATATGAAAAATTGGCTAAAGACCACATTGAGCCATATAACCCAAGTCCTATCAACGCTGTTCCTACTGCTGCAGACACAAATTGTGTCATTTTTTCTGACAGTGAACTGGCTGCCACTCAAGAACTTCAAGCAGAAGCTGTTCCTGATGTGCTACTACATGAATGGGTGGCTGAAAACGTGTTGGACAGTCCTGTAGATCTTATTCAAGATGCTGGTATGGGTAATTATGTGATGCTTGAACCTGATGCAGAGATTCCAAACCTTGAAAAAGGTACAGATCAATTGTTGCAACAACAAAGTGGACTTTGGGAAATGTTTTTTGATGGTTCCAAAAGCAAGAATGGAGCAGGTGGAGGTGCAATGCTAGTTTCTCCACAGGGTGATAAGTATTTTCAGCCTTTCATTTTGCTTTTGCATGTTCTAACAACAGTGCTGAGTATGAAGGGCTTATCCAAGGCCTTGAATGGGCAAGGAAAAGAGGAATCGACTGTTTGAAGGTCTATGGAGACAATTAATTGATAGTTAATCAGGTCATGGGGGTCAATGTTGCCAGGAATGATGCTTTGAAGTCTTATAGAAACAGAGTATGGAACATAATTGAAGAATTTAATGCCTTCAATCTGATTTCTATTCCACAAAATCAGAATAAGCATGCTGACAGACTTGCAGCAATTGGAGCACAGTTTGATATCCCAGGCGATATTAAAGAAGACAAAATACAACAGTATGTTAAGGTGGTTATCAGGCCATCAATTCCTGATAACAACATTAACTGGCAGGTATTTGAAAATGATGAACAAATGTTAACCTTTCTACTCCAAGAAGATCAATTTTCAATAGTAAACCAAGAAAAGATCAAACAACAGTATGATGATCGAGTGATACAGCTGAAGACAAATAAACTTCCCAAAGGGCTGGTTACCTTAGAATCCATATTCAATTCTGATGACCAGCTTAAGAAGAACAAAGTCGACATTCAAGTGAAAGAGGATCATTATGAAGAAGTGGAAATCTTTAAAGGTAAGCTTCTCAGGTTAGGAAAAATCTGTTCAGTTGAAGATAAGAGAGCTTTCATTGTTTTATGCCAAGAATATCATGATGTTTTTGCTTGGCAATATTTTGATTTAAGAGGGTTTGATCCTCATATTGCACAACACACAATTGAGTTAGAACCTGATGCCAAGCCTGTTAGACAAAAACAAAGACCATTGAACCCCAAGCTTGAACCTTTAATGATCAAAGAGCTGACCAAGTTAGTTGAGGGGGGTATCGTTTTTCCAATTAAACACACATCCTGGGTTTCTAACCTTGTTCCGGTTAGAAAAAAAGAATGGTGAGATAAGATTATGTGTAGATTTTAGAGACCTTAACAGAGCATCTCTGAAAGATCATTATCCCTTGCCATCTATGGAACAAATTCTCCAAGCTGTTGCTGGTTCAGAGAGATTTTCTCTTCTGGATGGATATTCTGGTTATAACCAGATTATGGTCAAAGAGGAGGATCAGTAAAAAACAACATTTACAAAAAAATGGGGCACTATGGTCTACAAGAGAATACCTTTTGGTTTATCCAACGCTGGTGCCACCTTTCAACATGCCATGGACATGGCATTTCAGAGTTTAATTTAGAAATTTCTGCTGATTTACTTAGATGACATAACCGTATATTCAAAGAATGCCAATGAACACTTGTCACATCTCAAGCAAGTTTTTGAAAAATGCAGGGAATATGGAATATCTCTCAACTCGAAAAAGAGTATTTTTGTAGTTCATGAAGGTAAACTGTTAGGCCATATAGTATCAGAAGATGGAGTTATCATTGATCCTGAAAGAGTTAAAGCTATACTTGAACTGCCATTACCCAATCACAAGAAAGGATTGCAGAGCTTTTTAGGGAGAATTAACTTTCTGAGAAGATTTATTCCTGATGTTGCAAATTTACTACAACCCTTGACCGCCATGCTTAAAAAGAATGCAGTTTTCAATTGGACTGGAGAAGCAAAACACAGTTTTGAAGAAATCAAGGAAGCTTTAGCATCAACTCCAACACTGGTAAATCTATATTTCTCTAAAGAATTCTTCTTGTATGCTTTTGGTAGCGTTGGTTCAATCTCTGTTATGTTGGTTCAGAAAAATAGTGATAATTTAGAGCAGCCCATAGCTTTCTTTAGTCAAGTACTTGTTGATTATGAAGAGAAATATACATTTGTTGAGAAACATGTTCTCACTGTGATCAGAAGCCTAAAGAAGTTTAAGCCTGTAGTTTCAAACAATAAGATTCATATTTTGGTTGCACACCCAAGTGTGAAGGAGTTTTTGTTGAACATAGATCTGAGTGAGAAAAGAGCATGGTGGATCACAAAAGTAATGGAATTTGATGTCAGCATCTGCATCACAAAACTTGTTAGAGGTAGAGGACTTTGTGAGAAACTTGCCTCCACTTTTGAAGATGCACAAAAATTAGAAACTGGTGCTGTTTTAGCTAATACTGATCAGCCTCAAAATGTTCAAGACGCCGCACCTACATTAATAGCAAGTTGGGTTCAAGAAATGACCCACTTTCTTCGTACTGGTGAATGTCCACCAAGTCTAGATAGAGCAACATGAAGATACTTCAAATTGCAGTCAATTCCTTATGTCCTTATTGATAGTATCCTTTTTAGGAAAGATCTGAATGGTGTCTTGTTAAGGTGTATTGATACTGATCAAACAAAAAGAGTACTGCATGAGTTGCATGATGGAGTTATAGGAGGACACTTCGCTCCAAGGACAACTGCTTGGAAAATCATGAGAGTTGGTTACTACTGGCCCAACTTGTTTAAAGATGCATATGCATGGTCAAGAAAATGTGTTAAATGTGCTTTATTTTTAGGAAAAGAAAAGCTGCCTGCTATGCCTCTACATCCAATTCAGGTGGATCAACCCTTCATGAGATGGGGCATTGACTTTATTGGACCAATTAATCCACCATCCAGTGCTGGTCACAAGTGGGTGCTGACTGCTACAAACTATTTCACACGGTGGATAGAGGCAGTAGCTTTGAAAGAAGCAAATGAATCTTCAGTTTTGAGTTTTTATGAAGATATCGTCACCAGATTTAGAGTTCCTGCCTCCATCATTTCAGATAATTCTCTTGCATTCGTTGGATTAAGAGTTATATATTGGGCTGTTAAACACGAAATTCATTTGAATACTTCCTCCAATTATTACCCACAGGGTAATGGATTAGCTGAAAGTACAAATAAAAACTTGATCAGAATCATTAAGAGGACTATGGAAGAGAATCAAAGAATTTAGCATACCACATTGAAATCTGCACTTTGGGCTGATAGAATAACCCCTAAGAGATCAGTGGATAATTCTCCATACGTCCTTGTTTATGGTAAAGAGGCTAGGTTACCTCTGTCTGCAGAGCTTCCAGCTCTAGACATCGTTCATCAGTTGGAGATGTATGAAGAACACGACCCAATGTCCATAAGATATGCAGAGCTCATGGAGCTTGAAGAATCAAGAGATAGGGCAATGAAAACTTTGGAGTATCATCAACGCCAAACAAAGGAAACATTTGATAAAAAAGCTACACCCAAAGTTTTCAAGGAAGGTGATGTTGTTCTCAAGTGGGATGTGTTAAAGAGTGGTCCAAGAAAACATACAAAATTTGACCATTTCTGGGCAGGCCCTTTTGTTATTACTAAATGCAAGGAGCATAATGCATTCCAGTTATCGAACATGAATGGAGAAAATTTACCAATCCCAGTTAATGGGATTCACCTCAAATGTTGTTTTGAGATATAATTTATTGTTGTACATAGTAGAATAGGTTTTATGCTTTCAATAAGTGCTTCTGCACTTTAGTTTGATTGTTGTTTTCTTTCCCTAAGTGCTGTTCCAACACAAAAATTAGTTTCTTTTAGTTTCGTCGGTTCTGGCAAATTGTTATGTTTTATAAATCTCAAGTAAGTTGCAGCCATGTGCAATTGCTTTTGATTTTTTTTCTTTTTTCTGAGTTTTCCTAATGACTCCATGCCCAATGGACAAGTTTTGGCTACTAGTTTCCATGTTTAGCAGGCAAACATCCAGCAAAGGTCACCATAAATGTTGCTCAATTTTCACCTACGGGCTCATCAGGCAGGACAAATTATGTTTTAGGGGTTCATAAAGGCCAAATGGGGAATTTGCATCAAGGGTTAGATCATGCACCTGAGGATATTTCACAAGGAGGTCTGTTGGAAGGCATGCCTCGATTAGTTTTGGTGCAAAAAACTCATCAGAGAAGAAAGTCGGCAAGACCCTCCTGTTGTCTTGCCGACTAGCAGTGCGTTCTACTTGGTTTAATACACCTGTTGCCAGGACATTCGGGTCGCCATGAGTCTTCATGTATCTCTCCGCTTGGAGGGAGGTCATGCCGACAGTTTTTTAGAAGGGTGGCATTGGGGGGAATGATTTCGGTCGGGGTAATGTCTCTCCAACTGCGTAAAGTATCGCCGAAGGGGATTTCCTTCAGCATAATTTCTCACCGACACATGGGAGTCTCCCCAAAATGGTCTTAGCTCGCCAAAATATTATCATCTCGCTGAGAGATCTTGATGACCGCCAGGAGGTCACACCGAAGAAGAATGTCATCAGGCGAGGTTTCACTAAAACTAGGTGGCTTTGAGTGACGTCCTGCCGATCAAGCGAAGTCTCACTGAAAGAGTGGAACTCTTGGCATAATGTTGAGCTCGGGGAGATGTCTCGGCGATGGAGTGGGAGTATCACCGAAGAGGATTCAAGCTCAGGAGAAATGGAGGCGGTCGGTGTAATGTCTCGCTAATGAGGGGGAGTCTCACCGAAGCGAATGGAACTCTCGGCGATAGGTTTTGAGCTCGGTATGAGGTTTCACCGACGATGGAATGTCTCGCGGAAGTGGGTTGGTTTTGGGTAGATGTCTTGCTGACTGCGTAGAGTCTTGCCGACAAGGAGTCTCATCGGTATAACCTCTGGTCGACAGGATGGGGTCTCCCCGAAATGAAGTTGAGCTAGAGGAGACATCATCGCTATGAGGTCTTGCCGACCAATGAGGGGTCTTGGCGAAGGGTTGTGCCTTTAGCAAGAGGTCTCACCGACACATGGGTGTCTCGCTGACGGAGGAGTACAGTGGTATAATGATAGGGCTTCGACGTGAGGTCTTCCCGACTTGCCAGTGTCTCACCGAAAGAAATGTTTGAGCCCGGCGAAAGTGGTTTGTGTTCGCTAAGAGGTCTCCCCAACCCGATGGTGTCTTGCCGAAGGATGAAGGGCTTGATGAAATCTCTTGCCGACAATGGAGAGTCTTACCGATAGCGATGGACTTGCCAATTGAAAAGGGGTATCGACATGAGTCTTAGCGCCCGCTATGACCTCTTGCCGAAGGTGAAAATCTTGCCGATGGTTTTAGGGATGTTGATATGACTTTTGCAGCTCAATGTGAACTCTCACCGACGGGTGTATGCTTGCCGATGTTGCTGTAGAGTATAATCGCATCGGGGAGACACGATAGGTGTCTCACCGACATGCGATTTAATCTGAGCAACCTTTGACCATCTAGCGATCCCATGTAACATCTGTTTAGCCAATCGGAGGATGCTATAGGAGAGTCATGGCAGTTTGATCCCTGTGAAGAAGATTAGCGGAACATAAGCAACGTGGATCTGCTCTAAGAATAAAGCGATGAATCAGTTCGATATCCAGGAGATGTCGTCGGTAAAAAGAAGAACTGTGAGTCGCGGTGACAACTAGGATCACTACTGGCAGAGGGAGATCAAAATTAATGATAATTCTTTAGAGCATTCAAAGCAGCCCTTCAAGGATGTTCGAATATAGACACAGAGGCCATAATTAAATGCAAGTACTACAGAAAGATCTGAAGGCTCCTCCTAAGGGTGATCCTTCACACCGATATGGACAGTGGGGACGTAGCATTAACTTCATTTGAAAAGATCTAAGGGAAGATCTTTCTGAAGGCTGATATTTTTGTAAGCCCTAGGGGCCGACATCTTTTTGTATATATGGCATTTTTGCCTCTTTGTAAAAAAGTTCGGATTATGCATTCTCAAGAGTTAGTGATTTTTAACAATCCTTTCTCAGCTGATGTATGCTTTGTAACTCATTTCGATTTTGGAATATAAAAACACAAAGTTTACCTTGGAAGCCAGTGTTAGTGTTCAAACTACTCTCATTTCTGTATTTTTAGATTATGCAAGTTTTCAACTGTGTTTTTCTAAGTCTGCATTCATACCTTAAAGCTGTGAAATTTATCTTTCCTTCTTAAAATATGTATGTAGATCAAGCCTTTTTAAGAATGATGCATAAGTTCAAAGAGGTTATGTTGAGTAAATGAAATAGCTACCATTAGTTTTCTAGTGTATGTTCATCTTGTTTTCATTTCATGATTTCTTATCAGTTCGATGTATCACCATAGTATTTAGTTTTATTTTTATGCACTCCTTCTCCCTTTTCCTTTACAAAATCAATAGTTTAGGTGATACCAAAGGAAGTCGGCCTTCTCCGGAGGTTGACCTCTGTCTATAAGTGACCCACAGCTTTGGAGGTCTTCCCATGTTACACTGAGGTGTTGAACATCAGGTTCGACAAGGGTGCAATTTCAGGTGATAACAATACCTTATACCGAAAGAGTCTCGATTGTACATTACTTAGATGTCTAAACTCGAAAGAGGCTAAGATTTCCCTATATGAAGTACACAAAGGTATTTGTGGGTCACATTCTAGTGGCCCCATCCTTGCTTAAAATCTACTGAGGATAGGATAATATTAGCTTACCATGGATCAAGAAGCACATCGGTTTGTGAAGAAATGTCTATAATGTCAAAATCATGGAGATCTCATTCATGCACCAACCTAAGATTTGTAACTAATTACCTCACTGTCGCCCTTTTCACAATGGGGAATCAACCTCATAGACAAGATTTCCCCCACCTCATTCAATAGTCATAATTATATTATTATTACCACTAATTATTTTATGAAGTGGATAGAAGCCATCCCACTAACCTACATCACTAGTAAAAAAATAGTAAAGTTTCTCCTTACACAACAACACAATAGGCAATTAGCGCCGAATTTTAGTGTATTTGAGTCCATCAATTGGACTCATCTCATGGCGCAAAATTTGGCGAAATAAGGTTTCTTTTCTTCATCGCCGATTTTTGCACTGGATATTTGTGTCAGAAATACGGTGCTAGCAATAACGTCTCCTTTAGAGCCGAATTTAGCGTTGGATATTTGCGTCGGAAATGCGGTGCCAACAATAGTGTCTCCTTTAGTGCCGAGAAATAATGTCAAAAATAGTGTCTAAATTAGCGCCCAATTTGACTTCCAGTTTTTCTTCCGATTGTGCTTCCAATTTTGCTTCCAATTTTGCTTCTAATTTTGCTTCCAGTTTTTCTTCCAAGTTTGCTTCCACTTTTGCTTCCGATTTTCTTCCAGTTTTTCTTCCAGGATTGCGTCCAGTTTTGCTTCCAATTTTTCTTTCAGTTTTGCTTCTAGTTTTGCTTCCAGTTTTGCTTCCAATTTTTCTTCCAACTTTGTTTCCACTTTTGCTTCCGGTTTTGCTTCCAGTTTTGCTTCTAGTTTTGCTTCCAGGATTGCTTCTGGTTTTGCTTCCAATTTTGCTTCCAGTTTTGCTTCCGGTTTTGCTTCCATTTTTTCTTCTAGGTTTGCTTCTAGTTTTGCTTCCAGTTTTGCTTCCGGTTTTGCTTCCAAATTTGCTTCCCGTTTTGCTTCTAGTTTTGCTTCTAGTTTTGTTTCCATTTTTGCTTCTGATTTTTGCTTACAGGTTTGCTTCCGGTTTTGCTTCTAGTTTTTCTTACAAGATTGATTCTAGTTTGCTTCTAGTTTGGCTTCCATTGTTGCTCCCTTTTTTGCTTCTAAAAATGCTTCTTGTTTTGCTTCCTTTGTTTCTTCTAAAAATGCTTCTTGTTTTGCTTCCTTTTTTGCTTCCAGTTTTTCTTCTAGGTTTGCTTCCGATTTTGCTTCCAATTTTGCTTCCAAGATTGCTTCTAGTTTGGCTTCCACTATTGCTTCCTTTTTTGCTTCTAAAAACACTTCTTGTTTTGCTTCCATTTATTAATTTAATATGTTTTATTTCAATTTAATTAGTTGAATATATGATGCCTCTTAAATAACTCATATGATTATAGAGTAATTTAATTATTTAACTCATATGATTAAATAACAAGATAATTATTATAACATGATCATCAAATATAATTAAAACAAGTGAGTCAAATATCTATAATTTAATTGAATTTGACAACACCCATCCTGAACAATAAATTATAATCATCATACGTAATAAATATCCATCCAAAAATCATCAACCAATTTTAATATATATAAATTGACAAGTCAATACTGATAAGATCATCATCATATATAACTAAAACAAGTGAAAGTCAAATATGCGAGTAGATCAATAACATGTCAAAATGATACATGTCCAATAGTTGACATAAGTCAAAATGATACATGTACAAATGATATAAGTAAAAATGATAAATTATTTAACTCAAATTGATACAAGTCAAGATGATACATGCCCAAATGATATAAGTGAAAATGATAAATGTCAATATGATACAATTCAATAATATGGTACTGTAGGCTGTGAAAATGATACATATGATAGTAACCATGAAAAGAGGCATCATAACGATATATCAAAAATGATCCATGATGCAGTCTATATGATCATGAATGTCACTAGGTACTACCAACAACTGCCTCATCATCATCACCACCATCGTGATCATGATCATCATGATCATCGTCATTGTCATCATCATTGACATCAACCTCAGTGTCTTCCATATCTGCGTCATCATCATCCTTTTCCATGTGATATGTACCAGAAGAACCAATATTTGCTAGATCTATATCATGATGATCCTCTTCTGGAAGACCTGTGTTCTGCAAAAAAAAACATTTAGAATGAAAAAATATTTATTTCATGCAATAATTTATTTTTTTGTTATATATATAATATTACAACATATGAGATGAAACCATAATCATATTACATCTTATCAAATTGCACATACCATAATAAAATTTCAAAAAAATTATAGCTAATATGTGATTCCAATGATGTAAAACATGCAACAATTCTGATAAACGTTAGTAAAGATCATAAATTTTTTTGTTATACAATTTAATTATCAACTGTAAATTCTATTACATAACCTTAAGTGCCAACCCTCTGCAAAAGAATGAGGAGACTGCAAGAAGATTTGCTATAGGGGAATTGGTATAGGAGATGGACATGGCTCTTTCAAGCCATCCACTGAGATGGTTTCATACAAAAATGTGGATGATATCCCCATTTCTAGAGAGCTCATGATTCAGGTTGATATGAAAAAATGATCCTATTCTGGTAACCATATATGGCATCATGGTTCGATTTCATGTAGCCACCATCAAGAGTGTTACAAGCCAACAAGATGGAGGGAATTCTTATATAAGGATAATTTTCAATGTTCCAGGTATCAACTTTAATGCCAACTACATGCCAACATTGAAATTCCCTAGCAGTATTTATGTTAAGGAAATTTCCTTTAGATCCAAGGATTCAAAGCACATCAACAATGTGGTACAAATCATTAAATCCCACAAATGATCTGTAGCAATGAAAGATCCTGAAAAGGCAGAGAGAGCTACACTGGTGACTCAGGAGAAACTTTAGCTTTCAAAAACAAAGGCAATTAGGCTGGTAGACTTGTGGATTAGGCCAACATTTGGTGGAAGAGGAAGAAAGATGACTGGAACTCTGGAGACCCACCATAATGGATTTCAGTATTGAACCATGAGAGTAGAAGAGAGAGCTGATATCATGTATCAAAAAATTAAGCATGCATTCTTCTAGCCATCAGAGAAGGAGATGATTACTTTGCTTCATTTTCATTTGCATAACCATATCATGGTGTGGGAACCAAGAAGACCAAGGATGTCCAATTTTATGTGGAGGTAATGGATGTGGTCCAAACTTTAGGAGGGGCAAGAAGGTCAATGTATGATCTTGATGAAATTGAGGAAGAACAACAAGAGAGGGACAATGAAAATAAAATCAATGTAGAGTTTCAAGGATTTATCAAGCGAGTAAGAGAGCTATGGGAGCAACCTCATGTAAAATATTTTGAACTAGAGTTTGATATACCATTTAGAGAGCTTGGTTTTCATGGAGTTCCTTTCAAAGCCTATGCTTTTATTGTTCCTATGGTAAACTATTTGGTAGAGTTGGTGGAATTACCTTTCTTAGTAATCACTATTAGTGAGATTGAGATTGTTAATCAATTAGGTGCTAATTGCCTATAGTAATGAAAGAGTCTGAAAAGGAAGAGAGAGCTACACTGGTGACTCAGGAGAAACTTCAACTTTCAAAAACAAAGGCAATTAGGCTGGCATACTTGTGGATTAGGCCAACATTTGGTGGAAGAGGAAGAAAGATGACTGGAACTTTGGAGGCCCACCATAATGGATTTCAGTATTCAACCATGAGAGTAGAAGAGAGAGATGATATCATGTATCAAAACATTAAGCATGCATTCTTCTAGCCAGCAGAGAAGGAGATGATTACTTTGCTTCATTTTCATTTGCATAACCATATCATGGCGTGGGAACCTAGAAGACCAAGGATGTCTAGTTTTATGTGGAGGTAATGGAAGTGGTCCAAATTTTAGGAGGGGAAAGAAGGTCAATGTATGATCCTGATGAAATTGAGGAAGAAAAACAAGAGAGGGACATGAAAAATAATATCAATGCAGAGTTTCAAGGATTTTTCAAGCGAGTAAGAGAGCTATGGAAGTAGCCTCATCGAAAATATTTTGAACTAGAGTTTGATGTACCATTTAGAGAGCTTGGTTTTCATGGAGTTCCTTTCAAAGTCTTTGCTTTTATTGTTCCTACGGTAAACTGTTTGGTAGAGTTGGTGGGATTACCTTTCTTAGTAATCACTATTAGTGAGATTGAGATTGTTAATCAATTAGGTGCTAATTTCCTATAGTAATGAAAGAGTCTAAAAAGGAAGAGAGAGCCACATTGGTGACTCAGGAGAAACTTCAGCTTTCAAAAACAAAGACAATTAGGCTGGAAGACTTGTGGATCAGGCCAACATTTGGTGGAAGAGGAAGAAAGATGACTGGAACTTTGGAGGCCCACCATAATGGATTTCAATATTCAACCATGAGAGTAGAAGAGAGAGCTGATATCATGTATCAAAACATTAATCATGCATTCTTCCAACCAGCAGAGAAGGAGATGATTACTTTGCTTCATTTTCATTTGCATAACCATATCATATCATGGGAACCAAGAAGACCAAGGATGTCTAGTTTTATGTGGAGGTAATGGAAGTGGTCCAAACTTTAGGAGGGGCAAGAAGATCAATGCATGATCCTGATGAAATTGAGGAAAAACAACAAGAGAGGGACAAGAAAAATAATATCAATGTAGAGTTTCAAGGATTTTTCAAGCGAGTAAGAGAGCTATGGGAGCAGCCTCATCGAAAATATTTTGAACTAGAGTTTGATGTACCATTTAGAGAGCTTGGTTTTCATGGAGTTCCTTTCAAAGCCTCTACTTTTATTGTTCCTACGGTAAACTGTTTGGTAGAGTTGGTGGAATTACCTTTCTTAGTAATCACTATTAGTGAGATTGAGATTGTCAATCAATTAGGTGCTAATTTCCTGTAGCAATGAAAGAGTTTGAAAAGCTAGAGAGAGCTACACTGGTGACTTAGGATAAACTTCAGCTTTCAAAAACAAAGGCAATTAGGCTGGTAGACTTGTGGATCAGGCCAACATTTAGTGGAAGAGGAAGAAAGATGATTTGAAGTTTGGAGGCCCACCATAATGGATTTCAATATTCAACCATGAGAGTAGAAGAGAGAGATGATATCGTGTATCAAAACATTAAGTATGCATTCTTCTAGCCAACGGAGAAGGAGATGATTAATTTGCTTCATTTTCATTTGCATAACCATATCATGGTGTGGGAACCATATCAAGCGAGTAAGAGAGCTATGGGAGAAACCTCATGTAAAATATTTTGAACTAGAGTTTGATATACCATTTAGAGAGCTTGGTTTTCATGGAGTTCCTTTCAAAGCCTATGCTTTTATTGTTCCTACGGTAAACTATTTGGTAGAGTTGGTGGAATTACCTTTCTTAGTAATCACTATTAGTGAGATCGAGATTGTTAACCTTGAGAGAGTAGGACTTAAGAAAAAGGAATTTGATATGGCTATTGTTTTCAAAGACTTCAAGCGAGATGTACTCTGCATTGACGCCATTCCTTAATCTTCGCTTGATGGCATTAAGGAATGGCTGAACTCCATGGATATAAAGTATTATGAAAGTAGAATGAACTTGAACTGGTAGCCAATTTTGAAGACTATTACTGATGATCCAGATAAATTTATTGAAGATGGTGGTTGGGAATTTTTGAATATGGAAGCTAGTGATTCTAATTCTTATAATTCAAAAGAGTCAGATCAAGGATATGAACCCTCTGATGTAGAAGATGAATCAGAATCAGACGAGGAAGGTTCAAAAGATGAATCTCTTATGGAGTTAAATGAGGATGAAGAAGAAGAATATTTTGAAAGGGAGGAAGGTAAAACATGGGATGAATAAGAAGCCGAAGCCAGAAATGTAGATAAGGAAAAAGGAGACGGGTTTGATAGTGAAGAGGAAAGGTGACGATGAAAGGTAAAAGCTACAGGGAAGTATCAGGCACCTGATATTAGAGATTCAAGAGGAATTCCTACCAAGAGGCATAAAGTCAGATGAATTGAGTTCATCTACATCCTTCTACTATTTATTCATGCACATAAATGGTTCAGCTGTTTATGCAAATGATGCATATATGTTAACTTGATCAGTGCTGTTACTTCGATAGTTTGACTTCTATGGCAACCAACCATTAGGCCATTCTGTGCAGGAGCACCTTTGTGTTTTTAGTTAGCTTTTTTGGATAGCTCTACTTGGTGTTAAGGACATTCCATTTATCCTTTGAATGTTAAAAAGTCTAGTATTACACGCTTCTCTATGTTGATCAGATTAGTTTGCAGGTTTTTTTATTGTTGATTTCTTTATTTATGGAGTTTTTTTAACTTGGAAGACAAGAATTTACTACCTTTTTTTAAATTAGATGGAAAAATCAAGTGGCTAGTTAGCTACACCAAGTGATGTAGACTAGAAGGATGTGTTAGATCTATATGATGCTTACCAAGATGCATCAAAACATTCTTACATGTTAAAAGAATGGCATAATCGTGAGGAAGGATGGCAAAGATGCATGTGGATCACTTAGTAGAATGGCAACATGAATTCAAGGAAGCACTCCTTGAGATACCATGTTTGAGAGAAAAGAAGATAAATCAAATCAACATGGGACTAAGTTACTCAAATGATACAACTCATAACTTAAATGAGGACACTTAAGAGATATTAAAAGACAATGGTCATTAATTAAAAGATGTGATGAAAATAAGGCATGAATGTCACCCACTACCCTTTAAGGGAAACAATATTTTTTTCCTCAACATGAAATAATGGGACAATTGAGTGGGATCTAGGGCCAACAGAGAAGCACTTTATAACTAATCCTATGCATCAATAAAAAACTCAACAAAAGAAATTCAAATTGACATATTAACACAACAATATCCAACTAAGTTATTGAAAGTCAACTATTGATACCTCGTTCTCCATCCAGATTAAAAAATTGACCCACTTTTTGCTTTGTAACTTTTCCTTTTCAAATTTCTTTGGATGCCGACCATATTTGTCCTCCTATCAAAACATGACACATGGACTAGTTAAACTAATTAATATGCAATCATTTAATTTTTCCTAGGAAATTAAAAAATATCATTTAACATATTAAATATACTTACAAATTTACAGATCAAGGCCTGTAAACCTTTTTGGCCACTGTGATGCGTGGCACAAATTTTTTGAAGCCTAGCCTTGGAGGCCTTGTCCTGAAACATATACTAATTCAATTTAACTATGCACAAATAAAATTTAAAAATTGTTTAAGAAATTTGATATAATCTTATGAGCAAATTCAAATACCTGCGTACTCTCCTCACTGGACTTCCTCTGTGCATCAGACTTCTCATATGCTTTTACAAGCTCTTTCCATACTTTGACACTTACATCAATTGGCCTTTTTTTGAGCCTTAGCTCAAGAGGGATTTTTTTTATCTTCTTTGTTTTGTTGCACCGAAATCTCTTGCAATTTTGAGACATTTGTAGCTTTACCTTCTTCACAAACCAACCTGTGCCAAATTCAGTCTCCATGTCATTGATAACTAATTTTTGCAGGTGTATGGGTATCATTGAGAATGGAAAATTTAGATGGTCTTTGAACCATTGAAAGCATGATTCCTTCAACCTATTCACAAACCCTTTTCCAACATCTGTCATTCAGACTTCCCCTAAAACCACATCGTATTCTATCTTGGTATTGTAGCTACCAATGCAAGATCAAAAAGATGGCGTGGTGGAAGAATTCTGTGTCTTAGGAGTGGGTGGGACAGTGGAAGCCTCTTCTCCATGTTCTACACTCCTAGAGTTTACTATTACTGATTTCCTCTTGGATCTTTTGCTCAATCTAGGACTACTTAGGGAATCAATTGATTCCCTTTGACACGGTTGATTTGGGTGCAATGTTTGAGGGGCTTCACTAGATCGATTTTCTATGTATTTGGAAAGAATTTTCCAGTGCACATCATCCAAATTGTTCACTGCCTCTGCCCCCAATATGGAAGCCAATTCCTCTTTATCTTTGTCAGTCACATGTCCCTATATATATATATAATAAATTTCTTCTTTTAAATTTAAAAATAAAAAACTAAAAATTAAAAATGAAAGAAACAATGGAAACATTTACAAATCTATAAATTGACAACGTATTACCTCATTGTGGCTAGAGTCTGCTCCCTTTGTTCTCTTCCCTCTATTGCTTGAAATTTTGAGGAGACCTAGGGAAAATTATTTTCGTCTAGTCTGTGGAGCCAAATGAAGTACATACTATTAGGTATGAAAGTTTTCGTCCAGTTTGTGGTATGAAGTTTTACCTTGAATGACTCTCTTTCTAGATTTAAATGCCCATGAATCAATTGCTTGTGCACCTGTATAGAATATAAATATATTTGAAAGGATATAAATATATGAAAAATGAAACAAATGTATTGTAAAAAAATCAACGCTTGCGCACCTGTATAGAATGGTAATCTTTGGGGGATAAAAAGGGCATGAAGTGTGGTTTTATTGAGAGTTAACACAAATAGGTCCCATGCTCGAGTTGCATCCACTGATTAGAAAGAAAATGAATGTGTGTGCACAATCAATTCAAAACCACGAGCTCATTGTTTTGTAAAAGAATAAGTGAAAATTAGTAATAGCTAATTTAAGCCCGAAGGTCTCACAAATTTGAGGAAATGATCTATTATTTAGTTGTCATCTCAAAATCCCTATCTCCTTGTATTGTCTTGACCAACCTCTATTCCCATGGGACTTGTCTTGAAAGCACTTGACTACTTTTTTAGGAAGGAAGCGAGAAATTTGTCTTCAGAGAAAGGTATGGAAGGAAGGTCCGAGAAATCGAACAAAAAAATGAAAGCTTGGGATGGGAATGATAAGCGAACTGGGGCATTGGGGTTTCAAAAATGCGTTCACTGCTCTCAGATGCGGAGGAAATAATGCAATATCTACAATTTTACCCTCCTCCTTTGCAACCACATGAGACTTGAATGATTCGTGTAAACAAAACAATATTCACAACCCTTTCTTCACAATCCTCTCCATTTAATCCAAACAAAAATATTTGTGGGAACGAAAAAATAAAATTGTAACCTTACCTATGGTGTCGCAAACTAAATCGAATTTATGATCTACTTGCTTGTAGCCCTCCTTCACGCCGTTTTTCCCTTTTTTCTCTCTTCCTTCATACGGCTTTTTTCTCCTATCATCTCTTCCTTGATGTGGGAAGTTTTAAATTTCTGTTCTTGATTCTATAGTCAGCATAGTTAACACCGACTTTAGCGCTGCCTTTCATCCCTAAATGTAATCCGTTTGGGATGTAAAAGGTGGCGCAAAGTGCGCCTAATTTAGCGCCTAGCAGTGAAAAATGATGTATTTTTCTTGGAATTTGATAAATAAATTGATCCTAAATTGACTTCATCTTCATTTGTTCCAAGGGAGCAATCATGGTTCCCTATTTTATCTATTCCTTATGCCATGCCAATTTTGTGGGTGCAAAACTAATAGAGGTTAAATTTGTGAACTTAGAAATGACCGGGATATTACAACTAGATGAGTCATCTAAAGTGTGAAATATATGTCAAATATATGTATAAAGTGAGGTTTTGTGTTGGATAGCATATTCGTTGAAATGATATAATTGGTGTACTAAACATTATTTACTATGTTGTGTATTATAGGGGCGAGACAAGGCCATGACAACAGATCGTGTCATGTCAAATGAGGACACAACGGCTTAAGCGGGACATCAGGTACTCAAATTTTGACTTAACTTAGGGGAAAAAATGATCTGATGGCATTTTTTGATACACCCATCTTTTTTCATAGTATTATTTAAATTTATAATGTATTATCCAATCTTTCCATAAATTAATGCATGTTGTTGATTATTTTAGATGGAGATTGGAGCAAATGCAGAGCCTGAGTGTTCAACTAGCAAAAGAGGAAGATATGTACGTGGATGTGGACCTAAAACTGTTAAATCACGTAGACGACAGTGGGTGTTCGAGGATATGACAATGGATCTTGTAGACACAACAAATGATTGCACTGAACAAGAGGTTGGTTAGGACTATAGTACATGGGATGAATACTTTGAGAAAATATATGACTAAAGTGAGGTTTTGTGTTGGATAGCATATTCGTTGAAATGATATAATTGGTGTACTAAACATTATTTACTATGTTGTGTATTATAGGGGTGAGATGAGGCCATGGCTACAGATCATGTCATATGAGGACAAAACATATGAAGTGGGACATCAGGTACTCAAATTTTGACTTAACTTAGGAAAAAATGATTTGATGGAATTTTGTGATATGTCCATATTTTTTCATAGTATTATTGAAATTTATAATGTATTATCCAATCTTGACATAAATTAATGCATGTTGTTGATTATTTTAGATGGAGATTGGAGCAAATGCAGAGCCTAAGCGTTCAACTAGAAAAAGAAGAAGATATGTACATGGACGTGGACCTAAAACTATTAAATACGTAGATGATAGTGGGTGGAAGAGGATATGACAATGGATCTTCCAGACACAACAGATGATTGCATTGAAAAAGAGGTTGGTCAGGACTATAGTACATGGGATGAATACTTTGAGAAAATTGTTGTTTGTGGATGTTCTGTATGTTGTGGAAAGAAACAATTCAAATGAGCAATTGTACAAAGACATTACATATATGATGAGCTTCCAGTCGGTATTATGCCTCCTACAATCGATTCAAATCCAATAGGAATTGTGGTAAGGAATTTTCCAATTTTATATAAATAACATGTATACTTCGTTTAAACATTGATTTATATTATTTAAATAACTAATTTTTTTCTCAATGGATACTTGTAGGATAAAGTTCTTGGTTTAAAGTTTCCTGGATCACCAACTTCCAGCCTAGAGGGCAGTGATAATTTATTAGATGATACATCAAAAAAAAAAAGTGCCAATATACTAGATCGGAAGATGAGGAATTGATGAAAAAAAGTCACAGAACAAGAACCGGTTTAAAGATGCATAATTTTCTTAAAGACAGGGGGAAGGTGGACTACATACCCTATGAGAATGAATGTGATGGAGATGATGACTTTCCCTTGACTTTGAGATCAATTTACAAAGAGACATTTGATCATCTACTATATTGCGCTTGGCCTAGTGATCAACAACTACCTAGAGTGTACAAGGTGTTTCAATTTTGGGGATATAGCTACATGATATGACCCTCCAATATTCATGGAGCGAATCTAGGCCTCTTTATTGTCCAAAATGTACATGTGGGATCTAAACATAGAAATAATTTAGAACAAACCACTAGGAGATTAATGCCATATTATGGTCCATCATATTACAATGGTGAATGGAGAAGGCTAGCAGAATATAAGCCTAGCATGTCAACATATGGTCTAAATTCGAATATGTATACAAATCGTCTCCAATTGGAAAGTGGAAAATAAATTAATAGAGGTCATCTTATGTATATAGATGAATGTGCATACACACACAAAAATATTGTAGGATTTATAAATAGTAGTAAGGGAAGGGACCCTAATGTAAGACCAAATTGTCAATTTGTTGAGGTTATAAATGATAAAGATGGAGATATGGAAAGAGAGGTTGATAGATTTATAATGGTTGAGGCTATTAAGGACCTTACCATTGGGGATGAGTTATTGATTGATTACCCCTTCTTAAAACACACTCCTGCGCGAAAGAAAAGGGAAGAACAAGGTCTCCCTAAGGATGTTCTTAAGGGAAGAAAGCCAAAGAATAATAAATGAGTGTGGACTAATTTTTTATAAACTATGTTGTCAAAATTTTGTTTTATTTAAATTATTGTATAAAAAAGGTAGTCTATAAAATAATGTTCCATTATTCAATTGATGTATATATGTTCATACAATTTTTATTTTTATTTTTTAAGCCATATTTGATTATATTTCTTTGAAATTGATACATTTATGATCTATCCAATTGTTGGAAAACATTAAATAATGCTTGTGTTTGTTGATAGGTAGAAGATTTGATGAAACACATACTAATATCCATGATCCAAATGGGTTATTAAGATTTGGACGGGATGATCCAAACCATCCTTTAAACAATACTAGGGTGAAAAAAGAAAGTTTGAAGAGATTACTACCACCTGAGAAATTTGAAGAGCTGATGAGATCCACATACACTAATGACATGCCACCTAGCCTTACTAATGATGATCATGATAGTGAAAATGCAGTGCATGAAGAAGGATTGAATGAAATGCTTACATGTTTCTTTGGGGATGGAAACAATGATGACAATAATGATCATATGGTTGACAGTAATGATGATAGCAGGGGGAATTACCACCAATGTAATGATGATGATAACAATGTAAAAGACTCCATCAAGCAAGCAACAAAGACACCCGTGTTCAAATTGGGTGCAAGTAGAACCTCAAAACGGCATGCAAATTAATATTATTAGAAATCAGTCACTATTTGGTTGGTCAGACAAAGGATTCACTGCCCTACTGAAGTGAGTTGAAATCTATTTCTTACTTTGCATTGTCAATTGGTGTACACAATTCGTAAACATTCATTAACTTCGTTTATATTTCTTTAAGGGGATTTTAAAAACATATATTGTATATAAACAGTCCTAGTATAGATTGACATATCAAACATGTTCATCATAAGTCAAACATTCAATTGATTTAATCTCTGGAAATATTATAGGGCACTAAAAACTAAAATATTCCCTGAAGAGAATGTGTTGCCATCAACTTGCAGAGAGGCATGTCTGTTGTTGGTTGAGTTGGGGATTGGATATAGGCAAATTAATTCATGTAAAAATGATTGCATTTTATATAGAGATGAATATCAAAACAAGGTAGAATGCCCTATATGTAAAGAGAAGCGATATCTTACATATGTACAAGGTCCTATAGTTCCAAAGAAGGTTTTAAGTCACATGCCAATTATACCTAGACTTCAACGAATGTTTCGTTGCAAGTCACTTGCACAATTGATGGACTGGAATGCAAAGAATAGGAGTAAAGATGGATTCATGTGAATTCCAGTCGAATCCAAAGCAATGAAACACATAGAGGAAAAATGGCCAAGAAAATTCAAAGATGAACCCCGTAGTATCAGGTTTGGTCTTGCAATTGATGGAGTGTGCCCATTCTCTTTCCTGAGCTCAAACTATAGTGTTTGGCCAATCGGATTGATAGTATACAATATTCCCCCATGGATGAATGTTAGAAAGGAGCACCTTATGTTGACTCTCATTGTTCCAGGGAAACATCAAGTTAAAAACATGGATGTTTATCTTTTGCCTTTTATTGATGAGATGCAACTGCTATGGAAAGGAATAAGAATGTATGACATATCACGTCCTCCATCAAATAGGTCCTTCATGTTGTATGGTGTGCTATGTTGGACTATTCATGATTTCCTAGGACTTGGTGTTTGTTCTAGTAAGATAAAATATTTACGTATTTACACTCATAATTTATTTTCATCCCAACTTTCATACTTAGTTTTATACTATTTTTTTTGATGTTATTAACATTACTTATTGAATTGTAGGGCTTCAAACAAAGGGGATATTTGCATGTACAAGATGTGTAGAACAATTTCAAGGGAGGTATTCTAAAGATCTACATAAATTTATTTACGCAAACAATAGGGTTTTTCTACCACTAGATCATAAGTTTAGAAATCACCTGAAGAATCAATTTGATGGAAAAGTTGAAAATAGAGGCCCTCCCATGATTATGGGTCCAGGTGATTGGCTTAAGAAGTATGAAGATGCTAAATTGAAAGCTTGGGAGGATTTTTTTGATTGGGGTGATTCAATTGAAGAACCAAAACAAGTTGTAGTTAATATGCCAAAAGGAATGAAAAGGAAATCCATATTTTATGAGATCCCTTACTGGAAGGATCTATTAATATATCACCTATTAGATCCTATTCACATCTTCAAAAATGTCCCAGATTCTATATTTCGACATATATTAGGTAAAGAGAAGGACACCTTGCCTTCGAGGAGAGATATTTCTCTTTCACGTACCTAATTTGATAGAAAACATTTGTGGCCAAACAGGGAAAATGAAACATATGCAAAAGCTCCATGGATTTTGAAAAAAAGAGCTAGAGCAGCTAAAAAATTTCATCCATTCAATAAGGACACCTACTGGCTATGGGTCATCATTGGCTAAAGATTTTACAGTTGATGGACATATCACAGGATTTAAAACACATGATTTTCATAATTTCATGAAGGTATTATATATCATCATTTAACATTTATTGGTAACATTGATTAAGTACTAAATATATTTTGATATTTTGTTGTGTGAGAAAAAATTACTAATGACCTTTTCATAAATGTGTTTGATAGCTGTGAACCCCAGTCCTAGACTTGCACAAACATAGCAAATAAACACAATGTTAGATCCATATGCAAGTTAGAACTAATATTCCCCATGCAATTCATCTACAATGCTCAAAATAGGAAATAAGTGAGAACAAAACAAGAAAAGCTATTAAATCCTATTGGAGCATGCAAACTCTCAATCCCATGGGGGAATTGGTGCCATTTAGATGTGGAAAATGGCCCTTTCCCAACTCCTTTGCAAGCTTGATGAAGATTGATCCACTTGATGATGATGAACAATGTGGTTCCTTGATGAAATCTGCAATAACCTAGCTATGATGATGGAAAAATGCTATGGAAATGGATGAATTTGCTCTAAATATGAAGATAGTAACTTTGCTCTAAGTTGTGGATCCAAAATGAGAAGAAGAGCCTTCTATAAATAGAAGAACAAGATGGAAGAATGAGAAAAATGGAGGAATGTGGGATCATTCAACATCTGATTGCCAAGTGCCACTTGTCAAGATGTGAGTGGAGGGAGGATGAGCACATTTTGGCACTAGGATGGAAAATCTCAAGATATTAACACATTTTTTGACAAAATTTCATGGTTTTTTGTATTTTTTGTGCCTACAGGAAACTGCGCTGCCATCAGTCTAGCAACACCATACAATGACCCTACCAAACCAACGGTGCCATACAACGATGCTACCAAACTAGCGGCACCATACAATGACGTTGCAAACTCCAAACTCTGCTGCTGAGGTCTTCCCGCCTAGAAATTCAAAATTTCAAAATCTGACACGACTATTTTCCTGTCACTGAATTTTCAAATTCCAAATTGTGCCACTGATCGAAACAATGCCACAATTGCACTCTCTGGTTTTGCTACAGAGCGTCGCTGTTAGACCTAGCAGCGATATATAGTGCCAATGAAATTTCTAAACTGTGACGCATCTGTGGGTTGCACCGCTAGGGTGGGGTAAAAGGTTAAATTTCAAGTTATTTTGACATGTACCTTTTTACATTTGATCATTTTGAGCTATTGACCCATTCTCTACCTCTATATTTCTTGGACTAATCAGTTTTTGTAGGTGGAAACAAGGAGCAAGGAGAAGTTGAGTCATGGCATCATCTCTTTATTGTATCAAGTGTTTTAAACACTTTTGGAAACGATTATAATTCCAAATTTAAGGATTTTGTTTCTTCAAGCTCTTTAGGACTCACTAATTTCAATTTGGTTTTAAAACGAACAAGACAAAAGGTTTAAAAAGAACTTTAGGCAAACTTACTAGATTTTGTTTAAGGTTAACAATTGAACAAGCAACTTTCACTTTTCCTTTTGGTGCTTTAAAAAGAATTCAAATTTTGCTTTGAAGGTTTAAAATGAACATGTGCATCTATGTTTTGTAATCACTTATCCAAAATAATATCATATAAAAGATGTATGCGCTTCTCTTGCGCCTCATGATGATCTTGAGAATCAAAAGACTTTTTGTGATATTAAGTTGTATAAGTGGTTACCTCCACACTTCAATTTGGATTCTAAAATTGAACAAATCTTGCGAGTGTGAGTTGAGCATATCACGTGTGTTCTCTCTTTGTTTCTCAAGGAAGATTGATCGAACTATGGATGTTTTTGCTTGCTTTTGTTTTATCTTAGAGGGCCTACCTTGTGGGAAAAATTAATCACCCAAGGTAATGACCCAACTAGGAACATGCTAAAGCCAAGCAACTTCCAACTG
Organism: Sequoia sempervirens; assembly: GCA_007258455.2. Classification (NCBI taxonomy): domain Eukaryota; kingdom Viridiplantae; phylum Streptophyta; class Pinopsida; order Cupressales; family Cupressaceae; genus Sequoia; species Sequoia sempervirens. Next base: position 548,197,324 of record VDFB02271358.1, on the reverse strand, counting down.
GTATATAAGTGTGGGTACTTGAGGAAAGGAAAGTATTAAGAGGATTTTTCCGACAAGAAGGGAAACAATGGTCTCTTTCCGCATGGATGATCCCCCATGAATGGAATGCCCCTATTAGAACCTCTTGTTTAGAAAAGGCCAAAATCCTTGATCTATTTGTTGGTGCAAGAACGGTCGTTCTGAAGCCGCCCCACATTTTTATGACTTTTAGTAGAGATGAGAAGTATGCCATGGGAGATTCATGGGTACTAATGCTTGGCTGACCCGAGAAGTGAGTGCACTGTAAGGGGGAGCCTGTGTGGTCAAGCATCTAATCATCCGCTAAAAGTAGGCGTAGCTGGATTTATCCAAGTGGGGATTCAACAAATATTGTCTCAAACATCCATAGGGTTGTGCATGTTCTTGGAATCAAATCACTTTGCTTGATCTTAAACATTGGAAAACAAACATTCAACATGATCATCAAAATTTCAAACCCTTTAGGAAGCAAATATCTTTGAAAAAATTCAAGTGTTATTGCTTGCCCTAGGGATTCTATCCTTAGAGGTTTCTAAGCATTTGGATTTACATCTCAATTTTCTCACTAAATTCAACAATAGGGAACCTTTTCCCTAATTTCCTTGATTTCCACATAATAGACCTTGTGGGATGAGAAGAAATTGGGACATTGGACATTCAGTTTGAAAACCTAATCAAGAATTGTTTGTGGTAAAAGGAAGTCATTAAGAAAAGATAAGAAACAATTGGACCTCACACATGTTCTCTTTCAAATGATTTCCTGAAAGATCAAGATCTAAAAACCGAAGACCAAAGGTCTTAGTCAAAAAGCTCACAAGAAAAGGTTGTATATGCTTTACGAGTTTAGAGAAAGATTGACCTTCAACTTTTACAAACGTGCATCAAGGACCAATCCAAATTTGTACTCATTTTACTATTGTCAAAATCCTGCACTTTTTCAAAGGTTTGAGTATCTCACATAGGAAGTACTAGCATGTTCTTCAACACCTTGGTCTAGTAAACAAAAGTCTTTCTAAGTCTCTTAGGATCAAAATAAAACTTTCATCCATCCTTCAAACATAAAATCCAAATTCACCTCACAAACAACTCATGGAAATATTGAAACAATCCTTTATGCTAAACTTTGGGAAAATCCTCTTGAAACCAAAAATCAAAACAAATCCAAATCATCTTGTTTGACTAGGTGTGTATAGATGAATCCTTATTTGTACACTTAGTCAAATTATCATCTTGTGGACAAGTTCACTCTAGGACAACATCTAACCTCATAGAGTGTATGAGTTCATTATCCAAAATCAAAATCAAAATCAAATCAAATCAATCCAAAATCATAATCCAAAATAAAAAATCAAGACATCAAATCCAAAGTCCTAAGGTTTAGCATCCCCCTCAAGGTTTCCTAAGAGTTCAACTTCCACCAATCCTTCACCTTTCGTCATCACCATGATCATCATTTTGATCCTCATTGTCTTAGACTTTCTTTTTGTACGTAAAGATTAGATCAATCCAAAAGAATTAGAGGTTCATCTCTTACATTCTTGAAAATTGATCCTCATTTTATGGTTCAAACTAGATCAAAACACAAGAAGAACATGTAGACGAACAAAGAAACATCAACTTCGAGTGACCTAAGTCAAACTAATTTCGAAATCAATCCCGTTGGATCAAGTAATCCCCTAACCATTCTTCCTCTATCATCACAAAATCCTCAAGAGGAAGGCCAAGTGGAAGACGTCACCAATAATGTCTCAGGGATGACACAAGATGAGATCATTGAAATGGTTCAAAATCCTGAAACCCATAGAATTGTCAATACCATGATGAGACTCAATCCCTCCCAATACATTCTTGAATTAGCTAAAGAAGGGGCTAAACCCCCTTCCAATTTTGATGTAAGCACTATTGTGGAGAAGCCTCCTGAGATCATGACCCTAATCTCATCCACACCCCTAATCCCATCCACACCTCCATTCCAAAGCATCACCCAAAGCATCCCACAAATCACATCATCCATTGCTCCAACTCAACCAATTGTTAATAAGGGGAGCTCATTTCTTAATGCATTACAAACACACCCCCTTGTGAACAACCAAGATTTGGACGTGAACACTATCTTGGGTCAATCCATCCCATTGAATTAATTACACTCACATGTTCCACTCACCTTTCAAGATCCCAATGAACCATCATCATCTTTTCGCACGACACTAACGTACCCTCTCAACATACAAAACTCTCTCCCTATGACATCATAAGGAGGAGGTGGGCTATTTGGACCAGGGGGCATCTTTGACCCTTCATCTTCATCATTTCCCCAAGGGAGTGCACCACCCATCTTTCCACCAATTCCACCTTTTCCATTAACATCCACATCACCTCTTAGTTTGGGGTTACCTCCTTTACCACCACTCAATAAAAATCAAAACAACTCCCCGATCATCAATCAAAGTATCATACCGAATCCTCCAACCTTTCCATCGATATTGCAACAACAAATGGAAACCATCCCAATAACACAAGCAACCAACACATCATCTACCATCCCCAAAATCCCTCAAAACATGGTCTCTCAAGGACCAAGCATATCAATCGCACCATCCACTACACAAATCCCAATCATCAATACAACGGTGCCTCTCATCACAACAATGAACAACATTCTGAATCCGCCACCACCACCACCTCCAAAATCAAGCACAATGAACCAATATAGCATCGTATTGCAAGAAGCTCAACAAGTTTCCTATCAAAAAGCACTTTAACAAATTCAAAGTCAACAAGATTCACAACTAACTGCTCAACAAGTCGCCCGAGCTACTCAAGTAGCTCAAGCCGCAAAACAAGCGCAATAAGCACAACGGGCTGCTCAAGCTCAAGCTTTGTTACAACAATAGCAAGCTGCTCAAGCCGCTCAAGCCGCCCAAGCTGCTCAAGCTGCACAAGCTACCCAACAGGCTCAAGCTCAAGCTCAGGCGCAAGCCCAATACCAAGCTCAGTAGGCACAAGCACACACTCGATACCGGGCACAACTATAAGTGGCCCAACAAAAAGCATATCAACAAGCCCTACAACAATACCAAGTGCAATAAGAAGCAACATTACTATCCCAACAACAAGCGTTGTTGGCATAGCAACAACATGACCAACGACAAGCGTTGTTGGCACAACAACATGACCAACAAAAAGCGTTGTTGGCACAACAACAACAAGACCAACAACAAGCATTGTTGGAACAACAACAAAGGCAGGCATATCAACAAGCCTTGATCGCACAACAAAGCTCACAACAAATTCCCACCAACACACCCAACACTCCACCCATCACTCAAACACCTCGACCACTTCAAAAAATGTTCACTCCACCCCCTGATTGACAAGATGATGTGACACCACAAATCAAATTGCTCTTGCAACAGGTGCTCTATCTTCAATCAGGGAAAACAATAAAGACACCAAGCAACTTGTGTCCCTATCCATTTGACAAGAGTCTAGCAATGGTACCATTCTGAAAGGGGTTTGAAATCCATAAATTCAAAAAATATCGTGGGCTTGGTAATCCTGAAGATCATATTAGGGAATTCTAGGTACATTGCATGGAGGTCACATATGACGATACCTATTTGATGCAGCTATTTCCTTGAAGTTTGGCTGGTCCCGCCATGGAGTGGTTCTCTTGCCTTCCTCCTGGCATAAAAAAGATGCAAGAGATTGTAGATGCATTCATAAAAAACTAAGCCTTCAATATCAACATGGATGTTAGTCTAGAGGAACTATCTGCGCTTAAACAAGCTAAGGGGGAATCATTCACTTCCTTCTTGCAAAGATGGCGATCCAAGGCCAATAGAAGCAAATTGGCCATGCCTGAAGAACAACAAGTTTGTGCCCTCATCACCAACCTTGAGAAAACCTTGGAATTTCATCTTAAAGTACAATGTATCACCACTTACGACCAACTGATCCCCAAGGCGCTTAGCATTGAACGAGCCCTTATTGCAAAAGGGGGAACACCGTCATATCAAGAAAACCAAGACAATCGCCCATCCACCCACTATAATGAGAAACCTCACACTTGGGAAAGAAACAAGAATTTCACCAATGATGGTGTGGTGGACGCCAAGGTTGTAATCGGTGCTTCGAAGAAAAACACCCAAACCTACCAACAACCACAAAACAACAATCGAAACAACACACAAACCAATGCGATATCACAACAACCAACCGTCAATTAGGTCAACAACCTAAATAATCAAGGAGGACCACCTCCGCAAAACATAAATTTCCCCAAGTGAAAGTACACCACCCTTGGGGAACCCATTGAAGCTATTATGAAGAAACTAATAAACAAAAATCTCAGCAAGATTCCCACTTATGAGAACTATCAGGAACCCCAAGTCAAACCACCATGGTACAATGAGAATCATCTTTGTGATTTCCAAAAAATTGAGGGGCACACAACAACTAGTTGCATGAGGTTGAAAAATCTAATCCAAGACCTCATTGGTGACAAGATCATAAATGTTGAGCAACCAGCTGGGAATCAGAACTTGAAAATATACACAAATCCGATGTCGGATCATAACCAAGGGAACAACTGTGGAAAAAAAAGTATGCCAATGTGAACCATGTGTATGATCATGTTGTTGCATCCATTGATGAGATGGTCACTGTTGTCACCATCAAAGGAGCCAAAGCTGATTGTGGAGTCACCACACGTGGCGACAAAGTCACCATTGCTAGACCATCACAACCACCTAGAGCATCCACTTTAAATTCAAGAACCGTTCCTAATGGCTATAACGTCCCAGACCAACTGAAAAGAACCCCAACTCAGATCTCCATCATGGAGTTGCTGAAGATATCGCCCGCCCACAGAAAAATCCTAGAGGAAGCATTAGCTTCATCCACCGTCTCCGTGGATCTAGATGCTGACCAGTTCCAAGCTATGGTTAGAAATATCACCACCTCAAGCCTCCTAATGTTCTCCGACCAAGACTTCCCCACACAACCATCTCACAATCGTGCTCTTCACCTTGAAGTCCTGGTTCATAAAAAAAAAGTCAAGAGGGTCTTGGTGGATGGGAGTGTGGGTCTCAACATTTGTTCCCTCAAATTAATAAAGAATCTGGGATTCTCAAAGGATGCCATTGAAAAGGGAATCACCATTAGAGCTTATGATGATCAAGAAAGAGTGTCTCAAGGCACTATTCATCTCCCTATTCAAGTAGGGCAAGCCATTATGGAAACCACATGCTAGGTCCTTGACCTTGATTTACCCTATAACATCCTTCTGGGGCATCCATGGATCCATGGGATGCAAGTAGTCGCTTCCACCTTCCATCAGTGCGTCAAGTTCCCATACCAAAATTAGGAGGTCACAATTCATGGTGATCCTGAACCCTTTGCCTACTGCAAGAGCCCAGAAGCAAACTATTATAAAATCCCCCAATGTCCGAAAAATGATGAAGGCCCCACCACTCCATATGTAGACCCAAATACATTAGCCTCCACTTCTGAGACAAAGACACCCACCATCCCTGACATATCCGAAATCAAGGTCATTAACTAGGACAATGGGTGTGGGGATTATAGAATGAAGAAAAGTGCTTTCGTCATAGGGGAGTTACCTCAATCTCCTAGGACTCACGGAAAACCCCAACCAGCTGAAACATCATCCCATACTTTCAAGGTAGACCCCTCTAGATTCAGGTCTTGGGGGGATCTAAGTTGGGAAATAGTAGATGAAAGAGACATATCCAGTCTCTTATATCAAAATGAAAGGCCTATGCCTAATCTTCCAATGGATGAAAGCAACAAAGGCCTACAAATGATGCTCGGTATGGGCTATGACCGAAACAAGAAGCTCGTGCAAAATGACAACGACCTATTTGAACCCCTCATTCTGGAGAAGCGACTAAGAAATCTTGGTCTTAGATGTACCCCTCCAAGGGTGACCATACTTGGCAAGGGTGCCTCGGTTAGAAAAGTCAAAAATCCTCCTCAACAATCAACAACCGCTCTTCAATTACTTGTATCCACATGTCTACCTTTAAACAACTTTACCTTTGAAATAAATGATGTGTGTAGTAGTGACGAGGAGTCCATAACTGACTTGCCTATGATTTTTGAAGATTCCTCCCTGCTCATGATTAGTACTTTGTATTTTGAGTCAGACCATCAAGCCCATGAAATAAACCTAGTCTATCCTCAGCTCATCGATTACGACCAACGAGGACCTCCAATTCTGGACACTTTCAAAAATGATGAGGCACTCTCAGAATTCATGGGATTATGAGATATGGTACTATATGGAGATCACAAGGCCAAATTGAACATCATACTAGACACACAAGCCTATTACGGGGAAACAATTGAATCCTTTAGTCGCAAAAGAAAAAAACTAAGAATAATCTCTAAGTCTTTGAGTGAAAACCACATTGTGGCACTCTCTGACTTCAAAACAGTAAAAATAAAGGACGTATCCAATAGTGAAAACCTCTCTGAGGTACCGGAGGATGAAGGATTCAATCTTCCTCTCAGTGTAATTCATTAAGAGAAGTAAATAGTATTAGCCGAGAAATGCAATCTAGTTAACCTGGGAACAGGGGAACTACCACACATAACACTTCTCATAAAAGGACAAGAACTTTTAGCTGCATTCCTGAAAGAAAGAAAGATAAAGTTTGCATGGACCTATGCCAAAATTCCTAGGCTTGAACCAGAGGTTGTGGTTCATCACCTAACTGTGTATCCTAAAGCAAAGCTTTTCAGACAAAAGCTCAGAAAGATGCATCCTTAGATTGCATTGTTGGTCAAAATGGAATTGCAAAAGCTCCTAGATGCAGGGTTCATACGACCAATAGATTATCCAAAATGGGTCTCAAACCTTGTTCCTATTTCAAAGCCCACTGGGGGCATCCGCATCTGCATAGATTTTAGAGACCTCAAAAAGGCATGTCCCAAGGATGAGTTCCACTACCAAACATTGATATGATCATGGATATGACAGCGGGCCATGAGATGCTATCGTTAATAGACGGGTTCTCAAGATACAACCAAATCATGATAGCTAAAGAAGACCAACATAAAATGACTTTCACTTGCCCATGGGGGATATAGTGCTAGAATGTGATGCCATTCGGGTTGAAGAATGCAAGAGGAACCTATCAGAGGGCCATGACATTAATCTTTCAGGACATGATCCATAAAACTATGGAAGATTACATGGATGATATATTGGCCAAGTCAAAGAAAAGACGATATCACATAGTTGCATTGGGCTCCATCTTTGATAGGTTAGAGGAATATAAATTCAAACTCAACCCAAAGAAGTGTGTCTTCGAAGTACAGTCAGGGAAAATCCTTAGGTAGAATGTGTCCATGAGAGGAATTGAGATAGATCCTACTAAGGTCAAGGACATTCTTGAAATGGAGGAACCTAAAACACTGAAACAACTAAGGGGTTTACAAGGGAGACTCTAGTCCATCCATTGATTCATAGCACAACTAGCAGACAAGGCTGTCCCCTACTCTCATCTACTCCACAAGGGGGTAGCATACAAGTGGGATGAAAACTATGATCAAGCCTTCAACAAGATCAAAAAATATTTACTCACACTGCCAGTTCTTATGCTGCCAATTCCAGGAAAACCTTTGATCTTATACATATCAGCAACAATGACAGCTCTTGGTGGTCTCCTAGCATAACATGATGAAAATGGAAAAGAGAGGGCTATCTATTATATCAACAGACTATGGTGGGCCATGAAATGAGCTATACATCCATTGAGAAATCCTGTCTAGCAGTTATATTTGTAGCTCAGAATTTTAGGTATTACATGCTAGCCCATCAAATAAAGGTTATCATAAAGATAGATCCCCTTAAGACTTGCTTTCCAAAGCAACGCTTACAGGGCAGACAACAAAGTGGGTTATGATCCTCACAGATCATGATATAGAGTACGTGGAACGCAAGGCCATCAAAGGACAAGCAATTGCAGATCAGCTGGCGGAGTCACCAATCTACTCAGAGAATCCACTTGTCTCAGAATTCCCCAACGAATCAATCTTCAACTTAAGTGTAGCGGATCATTGGAAAATTTACTTTGATGGATCCTGCACTCAGCATGGATCAGGGGCAGGGATATTCTTCATCACCCCACAAGGAGACTGCATTCCAAAATCATACAAGCTGTCATTCCTTTGCACAAATAACATAGTAGAATATGAAGCTCTTGTCATAGGGCTAAGAATAGCTGTGCAATGGCACTCAAGGTATACGGAGATTCACAACTCATAATCAATCAAGTCAATAATGAGTATCAAACAAAGGATGAAAAGTTGAATCCCTACAAGAAATTGGTAAAAAGTCTTAAGGAGTTCTTCATTTATATTACATTTGAGCAGCTACCAAGAGAAAAGAACATAGCGAAAGATGCAATGGCTACAATCAGATCACTCCTAGAAATCCCACGTGACATCCCAAAACAAGAATTCCTCATAGAGCAGCTTCTTGTGCCTGCATTTGAGGTACTAGAGTCTGAATTTGTGTGTGAAATCATTGGTCCTAGTGATCCTTGGTACCATGATATATACACTTATCTGAGATAGGAGTCCTTCCAGCTGACATAACCCAGAACCTCAAGAGAGCCTTTGTCAAAAAAGAATCCCATTTTGTCATCCTAGGAGATACTCTTTACCATAGAAGCATTGAAGGGACCCTATTACGTTGCTTAAACACTAAGGAGGCATTGAATACCTTAGCCAAGGTACATAACGACATTTGTGGTTCACACTCAAGTGGTATGACCTTGGCCAAGAAATTGCTGAGGACAGGGTATTATTCGCCTACCATGGAAAGAGAAGCACATGATTATGTTAGAAGGTGTCTACAATGTCAGCAACATGGGGACCTCATCCATGCACTAGCTCAAGAGCTCCATCTGATTGTCACACCATGGCCCTTTTCGCAGTGGGGGCTCGATCTCGTTGGAAAAATCACCCCCACCTCATCCAATGGACATAAATTTATCATTACTGCCACTTAGTACTTCACCAAGTGGGTGGAAGCCATCCCCATGACATATATCACTGGAAAGCAGATATCAAAGTTCATCTTGAACTACTTAATTTTTTGTTATGGTGTCCCTCAAGCCATTATCTCAGATAATGGGACACCTTTCAAGAATCAAGATGTTCATGACCTATGCCACAAGGTCAAAATCGAACTTCACTTTTCAACCCCGTACTACCCCCAAGGCAATGACCAAGCTGAGGCTACAAATAAAACCATCCTAAAAATCCTAAAAAAGACGGTCAATGAAGCAGGTCGTGATTGGAATATCCAATTGAATCCCGCCCTATGGGCCTACCAAACAAGCATCCGCACACCAACAGGTGCCACCCCCCTTCTCCTTGGTCTATGGATCAGAAGCCATATTACCCATTCAGATCGAGCTCCCATCACTGAGAATATCACTACAAAATCTCATTACGGATGAGGAATATCGAGTGTCAAGATTAAATGAACTAGAACTGCTAGATGAGCGATGAATGGAGGCCTTAAACCAATTGTAGGTATATCAAAACTAACTCAAGAGGAGTTATAACAAGAAGATCAGAAGCTGAGTCTTCCAAGTCGGAGAGCTTGTGTTGAAGGAGAACCAGAAGAACGTTCCAAATCCAGATGGCAAGGGTAAATTTAAACCCAATTGGTTGGGACCCTTTGTCATCACAACAAGCTACAAGTTAGGGGCTTATCAATTATCAACACTAGAAGGGGAACCTTTGCAAGAGCCCATGAACAACTCCCACCTCAAAAAGTTTTATTTCTAATCTTGTAGGGTATAAAACCAAAAAATACAAAAAAATATAAAATGTCCTGAAATGGTCACCTTGATGAAAACCTGGCAAACAGGCATCTTGGTGACAAAAAATAAAATGAAAAAACATAAAAAATCCAAAAAAATTTAAAAAAGGATTAAAAACAATAAAGAGAAAAAAATCGTCCTCTAGTGAAAACCACTTCGGTGGCACTTTGGAAAAGTACCTTGGTGAAAACCTAGAAAACAGGTGCCTTGTGTAAATAAGTACTTTCCATCCACCAGGATCTTTGTGGCTCGCTCTGCATCATCCATCCATTATGCGTCCATCATCCATCGCATTCCATATCTCCATCCATCATCCGTTCGCATCCACATCATAGCTTGGTCCTATGTCAGTGTCATGATCCCTCTTGGTACTACTCGACCCATTCTCAAGGTCAGTTTGTCCTACCTTTATCAGAGTAGTCTATTGCATCATGTTGGGGGCATGTTCTCATCAGATCAAATTCATGTATGTTCTTGAAATCCCTAAATTAGAAAATCCAAAAACATCAAAAGAATCAAAAAATCCAAAAAACATCAAAATCTCAAAAAAATCCAAAAACATTCAAAAAGCCAAGAAAATCCAAAAAACATTCAAAACATATCAAAATCCAAAAATAGGTCAAAAGGTAAGTCAAAAAGTCAAAAACAAAGTCGTCCTGTCGAACTACGTTGTCTTTGAGCTTTGAACATAGGTAAGGTTGATCTTTGATCATCCCCCGAGACACTTAGGTCAGTCCTTTAGGAGTCTATCATAATAAACTGACAATCCATTTGTTCATATCTCATCAATAATCGAGTCTGTGTCAGTCGAATTACACGGTCTTTGCATGTATAACGTAGGCAAGGCTAATCTGGTTGATCAACCCCCGAGGCCCCTAGGATATTTCTTTAGGTTAGTCTCTTGGTCAAAATCTCAGAAAAATCCAAACATTTGAAAATTTAAAAATCAAAACATTTGTAAAATCTTGAAAATAGAAAAAACAACCTCAAAACATTTAAAAAAACATTAAAAACATCCAAATATTTGAAAAAAATCCATCCGTCTCATCTCAGTTTCACCCGCAATAAACATCACTCATAATAAATCAATCATCACCCTCAACCTTTGGTGAAACAGTTGGAAACAAGTCTAGCAGGTTAAAAGTGAAAACTAAAACGTCAAAGTCTCAAGTCTAGGTCATTATGTAAACAAGTTGGTCAACTCTTGGTATTAATAGCCTATCATCCAATCAGTTCCAAATCAATCATCTAATATTGTCATGTCCTAGGATGCATCCTTCCTACAATGGACATCAATATCAACCATCACCGTAGTTTAGTCTTGGCTAGCGGTATTGAAGAACATTAGCTTGTTTGTGTGCTTTATCTTTGTCTTTTGGCTTATCTTATTGCTCTCATTTCGATGAACTCTCGATGATGTCCCAGATGAAGGGATTTAGAGAGAAAGAAACAGGGCAATGATCATTATCTTTTTATCTGTTGTGCTTGATGGATATTCTTGTAATATAGCCTTGGTTATACGTGCTTTGTTTAGGTGTAGGGAGGATGTTTTAGGTGTCTTCTTGACCAAATTGGAAGGATTTCCTTTCTATGTTTTGGTCTGAGATGTTTGGAATATCCGAACTGCATTTTGAACAAGGTTCCGTGTGTCAGGTGTGAACAGGAGTACTCTTATCTGATTGTCGGGTCAAAATCCATCACACTAGGTGCAACACCATCCTGGTTCTTTATACCTTGATACATCGTGCCTATGTGTATTATCAAACATAAGGTAAATGCCCCTTTTAAAGTCCCAACTCCTTGGTAAGCAAATCATCATCATCATCATCTTTTGACTTGTTGGAGTCTCTTATTTTCTTCTATCTTCTTTCCGCGCTAACATGGTACCATGACAGTTAATCACGAATCATCGCCATTGCATCCATCCTGCATCCATAAACCATTAGCATAATGCTTATTATATCATGACATATAGGAAACACTGATCATCTCACATGCATTGCATTTCATCATTGCATAATATAGATTAGTTATTCTAAGCATCTCATAAACAATACATGCATAAGTATAAAAGGAACCATCACATAGGCATTGCCAATTCATATCATATGCATCATCAAAGCATCAATTGAATCATCATATATACATCATAATAATACTCATTTGCATCCATTGCATAATCATATAACACCATATACATATCATCTATTTATAAGCATTTTCGTCCATAAGCAACATATCATATACATATACATCATCGCATCACGTCATAAGCATAATCACATCATAAGCATCATTAAATACATCAATATATAGAAATCATTATAAAATGCATCATCACATCATATCATGTGCATCATCATAATGTCCATAAATGCATCACCATATCATACACAAGAGAGATAAATGAAAAATATTGCATCTCATACATGTTATCATCATCATCCATTTAAATGCATAATATAGATTTGTTAGTCTAAAACATTCGCATATCATAACATGTGCATACATCATCATCGTAAAAGTGCATAAGAAAAAGGTACTAAAAAAGAAATGCATCCATCACATCATAACATCATAATTTCATACGTCACATTGCATCATATGGAATCATCACATTGCATCATATAGAATCACATCATCATCACATAAAATAGAATCGTTGCATCACATATAAACCATCGCATATAGAAGGTAAGAACATTGCATCATGCATAAAATAAAACATCATACATCACATCGAATCATCTCATCTCATATATCATCAAAATAATACACTGTCATGGTACAAATCGGGATCAAGTGTGTATCAATCAATATAAAGTACAATCGCCCACATGGCTATAAAAAATGAGCCCATGAAATGCAAAAACAATCATGTCTCTGATAAAAAAAAAGAGCTAGCCCCTGCTGGTTGCTCCCCTCACTGGGCGGCCTCTCTCTGTGATCCTCTGGAGGCCGGTACCCTATCTGCTGTGAAAAATACGGGACTTGGGATGCTCGAGGCACGACTTGATAATGAACTCTATAATAATCAGCCTCTCGGACTGCCTCCCTGTATGCTCATAAATAAACTGAGCTCCAGGAGGAGGATGCAACCATGCTCTTGAGCTACTGCCGATGGCCCATCTCTTGTGCAACCCTGACCACCACAACCTATCTTTGCTGGATAGCCTAATCCCACTCTATCCACAACTGGTCTCTCTGTGATGTCAAGGCAACGATCTATCCCTGTAACCCCTACACCTGTGCCTGTAGCTACTGGATGAGAGCATCCCTCTGATCAAGTGGAGGTGGTGGTGGGGGTGGCGATGGAGGTCCCTAATCTCTTTGAGGCGGCTGATCTGCCTATCTATCCTGATCCTATCAATCCTGATCCTGATCCTACCTCGGGGGATCCTATCGTACCCTGTCCTAATTGGGCTGCTAGTGTGGCCCACTTGCTCCCTGACCCCCATCTCCTCGACCTCCCTGGCCCCAACCTCATCCTACTGATTTTCCCCTAGCTCTCTGTCATGCTGATGGTGTCCCTAGCACTGCCAATCTAAGGGGTGGCCTGAACCAGTCTTTTTAAGCCTGTGTAGTCCTTGCATCTACCTGGCCCTGATCATATGGCCATAGCCTAACTACTAGCTATCTAAAGCTCTGAACTGCCTCATCTACAGGAATATATCAAACCCATGAGGTCTCCCTCGTAGTATGCACAAATATGGCAATGTACTAGTCATCGGGTCTATCTTGTGGCTCCCCGAACTATCTCAGAACCTGATCGGGAAAGTACTGCTTCACCATGGTGTGCTCACGGCCCTGCATCAGTCTATCCTATCTCGCAAAAAATAGCTGCTGGGTGTCATTGTACCATGCTAGCCATCTAAGGTATGGTCGCCATGTGAACACTCTCATATCATCGATAACCCTCCTCTAGTGAGGGATCCTATGCTATCCAATATGTTGAAAAGAGAGCCCTCCCCTATACCTCCAGACGACTGGGTCATTGGGCTCCATATCAACCATTGTAACTCATGGGCGGAGCACTGTGATGTGCTCCGAGGCCCAGATATGGAGGAGTGTGACCCTGACCCCGATGGCTCTCTCGTCACAACATGCAAACTCATGTAAATTCTGATACAAAGAGGCCAATAGTACTGGTCCCCACGTAAAGCATACTCAATGTCAAACCATTTGATCCCAAGCGAGCCCCCATCCTGGACTAAAGTATCGGCTGTGCCAATTTGGTGCCACAAGTCCTGAAATGATAGCCGCAACAACCAAGCAAAATGGTGACATGACGAGCCTGTAGCACTCCAACTCAATCTGACCCTCTGTAAAGATAATATCATCTAGGTGCATCACGTTGTAACATGCATCTCTCCTAGCATCCACATCATAGATGAATATCTCTCTATGGATTGAAAACCACAAGATGCACTAGACATCCTCCAGGGTCACTGTCGCCTTGCCTGTAGGAAAGTGAAATGATGATGTCTCACTATGCCATTGCTCTGCTAGTGCTGTCATCATCCCCAAGTGCGTCCTCACTGGTGGTGCATATGCAATGTACCAAAGTCCAATCGCCCCCAGGTGCTACTAGAGTCGCTCGTGCATACCAACTAGTCTGCCCAAAATGGAGGATCTGTGCTCACGCGAATGAAGAATCTTTGTCTCCTCCTGCATCAGGAAAGTCACCACGTCAAGTTTCATAAAAAATCATGATCTTGTTTGCAGTCTACGCCTCTAAAAAAACATGTGCGTCACTATTTGTAGGTGTGAAACTATTTGGAAGCTCCAAATTGCGCCGTTGGAGGCCCCAAATTTCCAAACTCCACCGCCACAGTGCAGTTTGAGGGTGATCCAGTTTGACTCTTAAACCCTAAATCGCTAATTGACCTGCCGCAACGCATTTTGCATATGCGGTTCAGTTTGGAGTTTGAACCCTAACTCCAAACTATGACGTCGCGTCACTATTCGTGGGAGCGGTGTAGTTTAACACTGTGTGGTGCTGAAATGAAGTTTGTAGCGGTGCTATACATGACCACTTGACCCAATTGGACTTTCCAAGCTAATAAATGCGCACGAAAAAACAAGATGAAGAGTTGGGACAAGTTGACTCACCGGTGGTCCTGTGCTGGGAAGCCTCTAGTGCACTTGCACTCGCTTCAAGACGTGTTATGGAAGTGGTCGTTGCACCATCTCTCATAGGGGTCAGAACTCAAGTTTGCAGAATCTCTAAAGGTTGAATGTGAAAATGAACTGTAAGTGGTCTCCCGGGGCCTATTTAAGCCTGAAAACTAGGGTTTTTTGACCCCTTTTTAAATTCGGCTAGGGTTTTGGACCCCCGATCCTATTCTCGCCCAACCGAGACCCATTTTACATCATTTTTTCATGTTTTCTCATGTTTTTTGCATCCCAAAGCCTTTCTGGACCCGTTGGGAACCTTGTCCTCTTTTTTCGCGAGATCACCCAAAAATCAAAATTTTCGTCCGGTCTCTCGAGGGGGCAGTATATCATCATGTTTCTTCTCGTCAGGGTAGCAGTGGGGAAATTTTAAAAATTGGAAAAAAAATGAATTTTGATCAAGACAATTTATTCTTTGAACCAACACAACGAGTACTTTGCTTCAAAGAGGGGCAAAATGTAGACATGGAAAATATATCGACACACTTGATCCTGATTACTAACATCATTTCATCTTGAATCGTCTTCTTTGCTAGTCATTTAATCAAATAGCCCTTATTTGATTAAATTCATCACCTTTCATCCCTTGATTAAATAAATCAAATTTATCTAATTAAGTTGTCATCTCCTATTAATCAAATAAATCACTCTTATTTAATTAATCCTCTAATCTCCATTTAATTAAATAATTCATTTTATTTAATTAAATCGCTAAAGTCATTCTATTAAATTAAATAAATCTTTATTTAATTTAATCTAATATTATCCCTTTTTAATTAAATAAATCAAAATCCTTATTTAATTAAAGTCTAAATTCATGTTCCTCTCAACTTTGATTTAAATCAATCCAAAAATATAAATCAAATTGTCACATCAACTAATCTCCTTTTAAATTAAACAAATCTTGATTAATTTAAGTCTTAATCACCTAAATCCTCTAGATTTTGTAACTTGTGCAATAAATCATTTCTTTGATTTATTAATTCCCCTAATTACTTTCAACATGGCATCAAAAGGGAATATTCCTCCAAGTTTGAAAATCCCTCCAAATGGATTTGTCCTTCCAACAAGGCATTCATTTCCTCTTACATGTCCTTGTGCATTGAGCCAATTGGCATTTAATTCATTCATTTTTTTCCTCCAACATGTCATTTCATAAATTTGAAATTCCACCTAATATCATTTATTGTGCACATTCACCAAAATGTGCTCATCCTTCCTCCATTCACATCTTGACAAGTGGCACTTGGCCATTGGATGTTGAATGATCCCACATTCCTCCATTTTGCTCATTCTTCCATCTTGTTCTTCTATTTATAGAAGGCTCTTCTTCTCATTTTGGATCCAAAACTTAGAGAAAAGTTACTATCTTCATATTTAGCGAAAATTCATCCATTTCCATAGCATTTTTCCATAAACATAGCTAGGTTATTGCAGATTTCATCAAGGAAGCACAATTGTTCATCACCATCAAGTGGATCAATCTTCATAAAGCTTGCAAAGGAGTTAGGAAAGGGCCATTTTCCACATCAAAATGACACCAATTCCCCCATGGGATTGAGAGTTTGCATGCTCCAATAGGATTTAATAGCTTTTCTTGTTTTTTTCTTCATTTCTTTCCTATTTTGAGCATTTTAGATGAATTGCATGGGGAATCTTAGTTCTAACTTGCATATGGATCTAACATTTTGTTTATTTGCTATGTTTGTGCAGGTCTAGGATTGGGGTTCACAATTGCATATCATTCCATTGGCAATTAGGGGGGATTCCTGTCTTACAGTTGAATTAAGGAATGCCATAGGTCGATTGTCAACATTTACAAGGTAAGTGGTTATATGAAATGTTCATGTGTAAGAGACATAGAGATATTATATTGCATTTTAATTTTTGACTAAAGGTTCATACTAATTTACTATTCTTATATTAGGTGGGTGACCTCCAAGGAGATCCACGAATGTGAAGTGGCAAAGTGGACAAAGGAAATTGCAAAAATTGTATGTGTATTTGAGAAGGAGCTCCCTACAAGTTTCATGGACCTACAAGTCCATTTACTTATACACCTAGTCAATGACATTGAATTGGCGGGTGTCATATCAATGAGGTGGATGTTTTTCTTTGAGAGGTATATGAAAACTCTAAAAATATATCTCTAACAAAAGGAACATCTAGAGGGTTGCATGGCTGAAGGGTATGTATTGAATGAAGCATTTTTCTTCCTGTGTGAATTCCTTGGTAAGGATTTTGAAGATGGTCCATGTGTCTAGGATGAAGAATGAGCATCTGATATTATTGATGGATAAAAACCACAATCTAATGGTGTTCAAGTAGAAATTATTAAGTAAATTCATGATCAGTGTGGTTTTTTTTCTTGCAATCATTAATTTACTCTGTAATTTATTTTTCAAATTAACAACATGACATTTGGAGTTTGAAAAAAACATGTTGACATGTAATAGGTGTAGACGAGAGTGCAATACTCAACAAGTTCATTCTGTACCACATGGAATTTATGAACAAATGGATTGATCTGTATGATAAAAAGAGAGGAGTGTTAGAAGCAAAGAGACAATTTAGGAGATCAAACCCAAGGAATACTCCACTTCCCACTGATCTGCTTGGGGAATGGGGCAAAGATTGCACACTAGAATGGGTTACTGAACAAATTCAAAATCAAATAGAAGATGTAGGTATAGATTCAAACATAACAAAGATGAAATCAACATGTCTAGAGGATGTGAAAGAAAGGTACAATTGGAATTTTACAAAATGTCGTTTCCTTACAGTTTTGACACTAATAACTATTTTAATATTCATCATTATATTTGTTTTCACTGAAATAAATGGTCTTTCACAGGCGAGGAAATATCCAACAATGTGGGTATATGGTCGACATTATCATGTAGAAAGTGTAGATGTAAAGAGATGATCCTTCAATTGTGGCATCATGGTTGAATTCAAGCAATCCAGTTGATCAAGCTCAAAAGATAAGAATATAATCAAAGGGAATCTAGAATATGTTGGGAAAATACAAGAAATTATTGAGTTGGATTATCGCTCTTTTAAATGTTGTATTTTAAGTGTAGATGGCATGAAGCATTTGAGAGGACACGAAGATATGATACCCATAGTGGATTTTTTTCTATAGATTCCTCATGCTTCCTACCGGAGGATAATGAGCCTTATGTTCTACCAATTCATTGTAAGGAGGTATTTATTTAAATCAAACAAGAAGCGGTAGTGATTATTAATCTAATAATTCATAGTTTATTGTGAATATATACATGTGTTTATTAATCGATAAGATTGTTATAACATATGTCTAATATATGTATGTAGTTCATGTGTAGGTATTTTTCTATGAAGATATTTTGGACCCGAAATAGATGTTTGTCATACATTATGGTCCAAGATTAAGGCATGTATTTGACGAAACATTAGTGGATACTGGGAAAAACAATGATGGTGAACAAAATAAGAGAGGGATTAGAGAACATCGAAGAAATTGACATCCATGATGATGTTGAAGATGGTTATGTTCAAGCACAAGAAGATAAAAATGCAGAGTTAGATGATGTTATGGAAGGCAACAATATGGATGGTACAAAAAATCATGACCCAAATACATCTGGGAACAATATGGATGGTCTACAGTCAAATTTCAATGATGATGAAGATGATGCAAGTCAAGATGAGGATGATGATAATATGAAATACTTGAATGAACATATGAACATTGACAATGGTACAATGGATGACATTGTAGTAGACAATAATGTTGATGACCAAGACTTCTAAATTTTTAGAATTATCTGCAATCCATGTTTAAAAAAGGATGATTCTTATGGCTTAAACTTTGAAATGCTTTAGTAATATTAATTCAAGTGTTAAACTATAGAACTGCCACTCTCCATTTTGATGGTATAAGTTGTTTATTAGAAATATTTTATTAACTATAGATTTAGCTTGATATGTATCTCTCAATTTCTTTAAAATAAGTATGGTCTCTTCATGTACATTCAACAATATTGAACTAGCATACCTATATTTAGAAAAATCTATGTAAAATAAGCTGAGAGATATCCTTCCCAAGACCCTATTGTATTTATATGATGGAAATTTAATTTAATTTAACTTTAAGCTTCACAAAATTTCTGAAAAATAAATCAAAATGAATATTGTATTGGCAGGGCTTACATTTTTTTTGAGGTGCCTATTTTAAATTTCATGATCAAACTTCATAATGAATTTTTCCTATTTTACATGTAGTAGACAATAATGTTAATGACCAAGACTTCTAAATTTTTAGAATTATTTGCAATCCATGTTTAAAAAAGGATGATTCTTATGGCCTAAACTTTGAAATGCTTCAGTAATATTAATTCAAGTGTTAAACTATAGAACCACCACTCTCCATTTTGATAGTGTATAACTTGTTTATTAGAAATATTTTATTAACTATAGATTTAGCTTGATATGTATCTCTCAATTTCTTTAAAATAAGTGCTATAATGGTCTCTTCATGTACATTCAACAATATTGAACTAGCATACCTATATTTAGAAAAATCTATGTAAAATAAGCTGAGAGATATCCTTCCTGAGACCCTATTGTATTTATATGGTGGAAATTTAATTTAATTTAACTTTAAACTTCATAAAATTTCTGAAAAATAAATCAAAATGAATATTGTATTGGCAGGGCTTACATTTTTTTGAGGTGCCTATTTTAAATTTCATGATCAAACTTCATAATGAATTTTGCCTATTTTACATGTAGCAGACAATAAAGTTAATGACCAAGACTTCTAAATTTTCAGAATTATTTGCAATCCATGTTTAAAAAAGGATGATTCTTATGGCCTAAACTTTGAAATGCTTCAGTAATATTAATTCAAGTGTTAAACTATAGAACCACCACTCTCCATTTTGATGGTGTATATCTTGTTTATTAGAAATATTTTATTAACTATAGATTTAGCTGATATGTATCTCCCAATTTCTTTTTAAAATAAGTGCTATAATGGTCTCTTCATGTACATTCAACAATATTGAACTAGCATACCTATATTTAGAAAAATCTATATAAAATAAGCCGAGAGATATCCTTCCCAAGACCCTATTGTATTTATATGGTGGAAATTTAATTTAATTTAACTTTAAACTTCATAAAATTTATGAAAAATATCACCAACCCTTATTTTAATTCATGTTCTTCATGGCGAAATGAGAGTTCAACCAAGTGAGATGGCTTGTCTGCTCTTCCTGTCGAGCTAGGGCATCCATGCCCTAGCTCTTTCCTTGCTCTCTGCTTGCTACTGCATTTGGAGGGGGGTCTGTTCATGCTTTTTGGGGGGCGCAGGGTGCCATTTCTTTTTTCTGTTGCTTCATTCCTTCTCTGCCTGCGTGTGAGGGCTGCTCACTGTTGTTTGCGGCGTGGTTGGTGTCGTTGGGAGCTGCGAGAGTCTTGCGTGGAGCGGCCCTTTGGGCCTGGTTTTCCACCCTAGTGCGGCCTCTTTTTGGAGGCACCTCCTCTGTGCTCTACCTGCGTCTATTGGTGCATGTGGGCTGGGGTTTTTGATACCTTTGTTTTGATCTTTATTTTTCGGGGGCTTGTATGCTCGTTGTGGCTTGGGTTTAATGTCATATGGGGAGACCTCAGGTGCTTGCCCGAAAATGGACTTTCGATCAGCAATTGGCATGAAGTCTCCTACGCATGCTTCAAAAATTTTCAATAATAATTTGTATTTTTTCAGAAACGGGGCCAGATGGAGTGGGCTCGTCTAGTGGGGCTTAGATCACGAAAATCAATGGATGCTTGGAACGTTGCAAGGAGAGGCCGAAATTGGTCATCCCATTGGAGATGGTTGCGGAGGATATTGACTACTATTCGAGGCACTCTTTTTACTGCAAATTTTTGGGTATGCGGATATCGATGCAATTTTTAGAGTCTTGGGCTCGACGGACTTGGATGCCGGAGGGTGAGATGGATATAAAGCTTCTGGAGAATAATTATTTCATGGTTACCTTCGATTGCATGGTGGATCGTAACAAGGTTTTTGAAGGGGGTCCCTATTTCTATAACCAGGTTGGTTTGTTTGTTAAACCGTGGCATGCTGGTTTTAACCCTGCTGAGGAGCTTTCGACTCGAGTCCCGGTGTGGGTTCGTCTTCCGCAGTTTCTTGTGGAATGTTGGCGGGATGATGTTTTTCATTTGTTGGGGTCGATGCTCAGGAAGCCAGTTGGTTCTTCACAACAGACTCAATTTAAAAAGGTGATAACTTTTGCTCGTATCTGTGTGGAAATTGACTTAAGTAAGCCATTACCAGATTCTTTGGATATGTCTGTGGGTCCTTATTCTTGGGTGCAGTCGTTGGATTATGAAACTCTTCCATTTTGATGTCGTCTCTGCCATGAGTATGGTCACCTACAGCGAAGATGCCCAAGGGCTAGGCCTGTGGAGCCTCATATTTCTCAACCTACTCACAACCCACCTAGGGAAGATAAGGGAAAGGATCCCATTCTCGGGGATGGGGTTGGTCCAGATGGTTTTGCCCCTGTTAGGAATCGTAATAGAAACCGAGGTCAAAAGAGGACCTTGAATGAAAGACAAGATGAAGAATGTTTTAATAGATTCGAGGTTTTGGAGGATCTTGGCCAGCAGGAAGTGAATCCGGGCTTGGTGAACTTGGATCAGGGTATTGTGTGTTCTGGGCAGGAGGATCCTCTTTTTGGGGTTTCTCAGGATTCACATGATTTTGGAGCTTTGCAAATGGTAACCGACCTTCAAATGGATGTCCAGGTGGAGCCGGTTTCTACTGTGGAAATGAAGAAGAGTGGGGGAGACAACTCTACTCTGGCTTTACATGCAAGTTCTGATGCAGGAAAGAATCTCAAGTCTTCTCCTTCTCCTCTGGGTCTACATCAAAAGGATCTCAAAAAAGGGTTGGGGGAGAAATCTTCAAAGCTTGGCAGGAAAAAGGATTTGGAAAAGATTAAGTTAGCTGGGGAAACTCTGGTGGAGTCAGGGTCGGTTAAGACTTTGGATTCACACTTCTTAAGCTCTCTGAAATGATTGTTCTATCATGGAATGCAAGGGGCTTGAACAACAGCCCTCGACAAAAGGCTGTTCGTGAATTGGTTAGAAGTCAATCTCCTGACGTTTTGTTCCTGCAGGAGACTAAGTTATCCGTTGAATGCATGCTTGGTTTATCTCCTAAGTTGTGGAGAAGTGGTGAGTGCCAATGCATTGGTGCTCAAGGGTCTGCGGGTGGAGTGGCTTGCCTTTGGAATCCGCGGAAGATCCGCCCTCTTTGGTGGATGTCCAACAAGTCTTCTATCTCGATGATTTCTTCTTGCTTTGAGACTGGGGAGTCTATCCTCCTCACTAATATCTATGCGCCTGTTGATTTTCAGGGTAAGCAACTTTTGTGGGCTCATATTCAATTTGTCCGGAGAATGGTGCCTTTTTATCCATGGATTATGGCTGGGGACTTCAATGCTATCTCTGAGTTGGTTGAGAAGTGGGGTGGTATTGCAAGGCTGGAGCCTTCTGCGTTGCTTCTTTAGGACAATATTTCTGCTTTGAATCTTGTTGATGTTAAGCCTAATAATGGTCTTTTCACTTGGAGCAATCGAAGGCTTGGGGATCACTGCATTTCTGAAAGACTTGACCGGTTTCTAGTGTCCTATTTTTGGGTTGGTGGCTTGTGGTCTTCTAGCTCAGAAATTTTGGATTGGAGGGGGTCCGACCATTGGCCTATCAAGCTTGTTGTCTCTTCAGTTCGTGTGCCTCGATCGCCCCCTTTTAAGTTCCAACTTATGTGGCTACGTGAGCCCTCTCTTCATGATTATATGGTAGAATGGTGGAGAAATGGTAGACCCGCTTTTGGTACGGCAATGTATACTTTTGCTAAGCTTCTCCAATTTGTTAAATTTCAGCTTAGGCGTTGGAACCGACAGTGCTTTGGGAATATTTTTCAAGCCAAGTTTGCTGCCCAAGCTGAGTTGAATAGCATTACGAGGGTGATCAGGGAGGATGGTGTGACTGCTAAATTACTTCAAGAGGAGGCCAAGGCTTTGAAAGTACTTGAGGAGTGTGAATTGCGTGAAGAGATCTATTGGAAACAAAAGGCACGAATTGAATGGCTTCAGGAGGGAGATAAGAATACTGCCTTCTTCTTCAATTCTGTCAAAGTCAGGCGACATGGGAATTCAATTTCTATTCTGGTGAAAGACACTGGTGAGTCTCTTTCCTCTTTTAAGGATATTTCAGGTGAGGCAGTACAGTATTTTGATTCTTTATTCAGGGAGGACCCCCAGGGGGCTCCTGAAGAGGAGGCTCATGTTCTGTCTTGCATCCCTTCGTTGGTTACTATGGAGATGAATGAGCATCTTATGAGTGATATCTCGATGGATGAGCTTGAGGGAACGGTGTTCTAGATGAAGAAAGGGAAAGCTCTTGGCCCTGATGGCTTTCCGGTGGAGTTCTTTCAAGATTTCTGGGATATTATCAAGCTGGACTTATTGGCGGTTGTCCAGGAATCTCAAATGAACAAGCAAATGTTACAGGCTTTGAATTCTACCTTCTTGGCTCTTATCCCCAAATGTGATGGGGCAGACAGGTTAAGCCAATTTAGGCCCATTTCTCTTTGTAATGTGATTTATAAAATTATCTCTAAAATAATTACAAATAGGCTGAAAAGATGGCTCAAAGTGCTGATCTCTAAGGAGCAGAGTGGTTTTGTGGCGGGCAGAAAAATTCTGGATGGGGTGGTTATAGCTACAGAAACCATTCATTCTATGGCCATCTCCAATTATAAGGCAATGTTCATCAAGCTGGACATGGCAAAGGCTTATGACAGAGTTCGCTGGTCCTTTCTTCGGAAGATCCTTGGGGCTTTTGGTTTTGGGGATGAGTGGATCCAATGGGTCATGAGTTGTGTTACTTCAGTTTCCTTCTCTGTTTTAATTAATGGTGAGCCCTCAGAGCTTTTTTGTGCTTCACGGGGTCTGCGTCAGGGCGACCCAGTTTCTCCGTATCTGTTCTTGCTTCTTGTTGAAGGTCTCGGCCGGTTGTTGAAAAGGAATGTTGAGATGGGTCTCATTCAGGGGTGGTGATGGGGAGGTAATATTTCCCCACAGTCTCATTTGCAGTTTGTGGATGATACTGCACTGATGGGTATGGCTACAATCAGGGAGGCTACAAACTTGCATGCAGTGTTGGATGTTTATCTTCTTGCCTCGGGTCAACTAATTAACGAAGATAAGTCCTCAATCTTCTTCTTCAATACTCCTGGTCCTATCCAGAGGAGGATTGCTAATATCCTGAGGTTTTAGATTGGGTCCCTTCCTTTGACCTATCTTGGTATTCCTATCTCTGTCAAAAGGATGCCCAGGGATTCTTGGCAGAGCATTTTGGATAAGTTTCAGACAAAGGTTAACCATTGGACCCACAAATGGTTGTCCTTTGCTGGTAGGGTTCAACTGATCAAGTCTGTGGTTCAGGCTCTCCCCATTTATAGATGTATGCTCCAGGTGGCCCCGGTTGGTTTTGTTCAAGAACTTGATGCTTTAACTAGACAATTTCTTTGGGCTGGTAATTTATTATCCTCGAAGTGGAGTTTGGTTAGATGGGAGGTTGTTTGTAGCCCGAAGCACTGTGGCGGTCTTGGATTAAGGAAATCTTCTCTGTCTGGGATAGCGCTTGCTGCTAAATTGTTTTGGAGGTGGTGTGTGGAGTAGGATCAAACCTGGGCCAGGATTTTTTCCCACAAATATTTCCTGGGGATACCACATATGGACATTCCTCGATATCCCTTGGTGGGGAAAGGATCGATAATTTGGGGTACCCTCAAGAAAGGGGCTGCTCTTGTCAAGAATGGTTTGTTTTGGACTTGCAAAAGTGGGTTAGAGGCTCACTTCTAGTTGGATTCTTGGGATGGTTTTCCCCCTATTGTCTCTTAGTTTCCTAATCTGTTGCCCCTTAGTCAAAGATTCATTGCGGTTGGTTGGGTTCGAGTGAGAGATTTTAAGTCTATGTCTGCTCATGGCCAATTGATGGTGGCTAGGTGGAAGAATCCTGAGGAGTGGCCTATGGTTGGTATGGAGGAGGAGTGCGCGGAATTGCAGCGCATCCTTTTTAGCAGGAGTTGTTGCTCCCTCCCAGATGGAGACGTTTTATCTTGGTCCCCCAACCCTAAGGGTGTATATACTATTGCCTCTAGCTATCAGGTTCTTTTATCTCACAAGTTGGACGGGGTGGAGGTTCGTTGGTGGCATAGAGTATGGGATAAGTTTTCTTGGCCAAAGTGCAATTGTTTCATTTGGACTTTGGCCTGGAAGAAGTGCTTGACTTGGGACAATATTCAGAAGTGGGGATTTCAGGGCCCATCCATGTGTGTTCTATGTGGGAATGGGGAGGAGGATTCTGCTCATTTGTTTTTTTGTTGCTCATTTTCTTTGAGGTTGTGGCATTTTTGGTGGGAAGCTTGGAAATGTCCTTGTGTCCATGCTTCCTCCTTGGTGGATTTTTGGAAAAGTCTTGGCAGACCTCCCGCTATGGCTTCTTTCTTACAGGACGTGTGGTATGTTGGGCCTACCTTCATTCTCTGGCAGATTTGGTTGGAGCGGAATCGTAGAATCTTCCGAGGTGAAAAGATGGTCATTCAACAGGTTTGGCAGAGAATTATGGGCATGGTTCGGGAGACGGTGGAAGCGAAGTGTGAGGTGGTGTATCCCTTGGAGAAAGGGGATGTTGAGAAGGTGGAGAGACTGGGCCTTCACATGATGTCTTTGGCTTCGGCTTGTGTTCGAAGGGGAAGGCAGGCGAGGAAGAAAGTGATGCGAATGGGAAGGTGGCTTCCCCCTCCTGTTGGATTTCTGAAGATTAATACTGATGGCTCCTCAAGGGGAAACCCTGGGCCTGCTGGAATTGGTGGGGTTGGTAGGGATTCTTCGAGGACGGTGGTTTTCTTCTTCTCTGTCTATGAAGGGGTGCAGACTGTCAACCTTATGGAAGGTCTGGCAATCCTCTTCGCTCTTGAACGAGCCTATTCTTTGGGGTGGAGAAAGGTTATTTGTGAGTCTGACTCACAAGTTTTGGTTAATTTGCTTAATGCTAGGAAGGTGGTTGATGTCAGTTGGCAGCTGGCTAGGATGGTGCAACAAATTCTGCGGATTAGTTCCTTGATGGAGGTGGTGTCTTTTGTCCATATTCCGAGGGAGTGGAATAGGGTAGCAGATTGCTTGGTGAAATGGGCATCAGAGTATCTTGATGGCTGGAAGATTGAGAGGTGGGAGCAGATTTCCCAGGAGCTCCACCGTGATCTGGAAATGATTATTGTTGAAGATGGGGATGAAATTGATGATGGATGATGATTTTCTCTTGCGTTGTTTATTTGTATCTTTTGGGTTCCGTGGGGCTTTGGCCCTTTTCTTTGATGTAATTCTTTGATTCTGATCTTCAATAAATTTTTTACCCCTTTTTAAAAAAAAAAATTTATGAAAAATAAATCAAAACGAATATTGTATTGGCATGGCTTACATTTTTTTCGAGGTGCCTATTTTAAATTTCATGATCAAACTTCATAATGAATTTTGCCTATTTTACATGTAGCAGACAATAATGTTAATGAACAAGAATTCTAAATTTTCAGAATTATTTGTAATCCATGTTTAAAAAAAGATGATTCTTATGGCCTAAACTTTGAAATGCTTCAGTAATATTAATTCAAGTGTTAAACTATAGAACTGCCACTCTCCATTTTGATGGTATATAACTTGTTTATTAGAAATATTTTATTAACTATAGATTTAGCTTGATATGTATCTCCCAATTTCTTTAAAATAAGTGCTATAATGGTCTCTTCATGTACATTCAACAATATTGAATTATCCAAATAGAGTGTAATGAGACTCTTATCTTTTTTTCCATTTTTTCTGCCTTATTATGACATTCCAATAGGTTTTCATCTAGCTACTATAAAATTAAATCTCAAGCATAATATAAATATAAGTAGTGATTACAAAACCATGATCTAAAACCACCAAAAAAAGTGGCACCCAAAAACCTAGTTAGAAAATAAACACCCAAATCCCAAGATGGCAATAACATTGTAAATACTACTTATCCGTATCCTAGCACCTGATTTTCATGAGTTAATAATCTCATCCAAGCATTTCCATTAATTCATTGAATCAATAAGCAGGAATGAAATCAAACATCCATTGATGAAAAATAGAGACAAGTAAAAGAAATCCTGGATTACTTTCATTCATAACTCATAAAACGAGCACAAGGAGAGACAATTGCCATGAAATTGGTATTTCTCTGAATATATATTGCTATACTGTTATGAAAATTACATACATAACAATGAGCTCTAAAACTTAAGACCAAAAACTCTAAAACATGCTTAGTATTCTCCTTACAATTCTTAGTGTTAATTGCAAAACAATGAACCCCTACTTTCTAGCCCTAAATTCCTTCTTATAGAAATGAAGGAGCAAAACAAACCTTATGTCAGAAAGTACACATGTCAAAACCCTATTGGACAGCTACATCAAAGATTCTCTCATTCAGTTACAATGCATTCCCAAGAGGTGGGAGACATGTAAGAAAATGAAAGTAGTCTTCATTCGTTGTTAGAGATCGGGTCCAATTTTCAAAATGGGTACAACTGAACAATTACCTCAAAACTTGTGCCCACACACACAAAATGAAAGGAAGAAAAAGCATGAATAAAATAGAAAAGGAAAATACAAGAGGAAAAACCACGTTTGCAGCCTTGTCATCAATTCAACTTTGAATAAGATGCACTATATTTCTCCATACTTTATCAAAAGCCTAATCTGTACTAAATCTAGGCTATGTAGTGCATTCCCATCTATCTGTTATTCATCATGGTTGTAGACTTCAAAATTTCAAATCACTGGCCCGCCATTCTTAATGCTAGACCTTCCACTCCTTCCAAGTACCTGCCTTTCCATGCTAGGAATTCTTCTTTAGTAGGCCAATCAAATTTCATTACTTCATCAACCCTGTATATATAAGGTGCATACTTGGTGGCAATATGATTAGCTTCTTTACCAAATTACAGTAGGACAGTCTCAACATGAACTAACATATCCATATTTACCTTTAATGTCTCCATATCAAACTTCTGACAAATTTTCATAGCTTGATCTAAAATAACCTTATTTGCTTCATTTTTCCACTCCTGTAGAGTCTTAATGCTACCATCATCCCTTAAAATGGATGGAAGAAGGCCATGATGAGATTCATGGAAGGATTTTACAACTCCTTTATCTTGTTCTCTAATGGCTCAATATTTCCTCTGTATCCCTCAATCTTATTTACAAGAATCATAGTAGGATTAAATTTTTTAGGTGGGTTGGGGTCCTGCTTAACCCCAATTCCTATCAATATCAATTCCTACTTCCTAGGGATCTAAACTTCCATGAGTGGAATAACTCTTTCTTTGTCAATGTCAAACATTTTGATAGCATCAACCATGGATGAATAAATGTAGTGAATACTATTTAATTTGCTATTCAATTTTCTGTTTAGATGTTCTAGCACTGCTATGACAATCCTCATATTGTTCTTAAAAGCATCTTCATCGTGACTGTTACATTTTTCTTTGTATTCATTTAATTTCCTAAGCAATTCTTCCCTATTGATATCCTCTTCCGCTTGTGGCCCTTTTGATGTACTGGGTTCTACTATTGAAATGGGCACACTTCCCATATTATATGGCACAATTTCCCATGAAGAATTTACATCAACAGTAAACTCTGGGGATACATCCTCTTGTGCAGTGGTGGGAGAGTCAACATCATTCTGCTTGGGCTTTCCAGGTTGTAACCTTTGCAACACATCCTCTAATAATGCTACCTTTTTCTGTAATTGCATATTATCTCTCTCAAAATCTCCATACTTAACCAACAAGTTATTCAATTCTGTTATGAGTTTATCTTTTTCAGTAGTCACAGACTCCACAGTGGCCCTTGTGAACTGTGCAACATGAACTGACATATTTGCAACTTATAAGGCCGATGTTTCTAACACTCTCTTTATTATTAGGCCTCCACTATAGTTAGGTGCAGGATCAACAATGTCTGACTTTCTTGTGCTTGGGGCTGAAGACCATATAGCCAAGGCTTCCCATTCCTCACTGAAAGAAGACCCCTGTAGTGTAAGTGTAGCTTCTTCTTCTGTATCATAGAGAGGTTTGTCACATTTCTTGATTGTGTTGAAAGCTATGGCTGAAGCTAGATCCCATTTTGGTAGCAACAAGATGCCACTATTTCTTACCAATTCCCGACCCTCCTTTGCAGTCATGTTTTGGAATTTGGCTCTCATTTCATTTAACACCTTTTTTTGAATGATAGCATCAGGAAGTTCTAGATGAAGGATCCTTTCTATAGCCAGACTTTTTATATACTCATCTCTTTTAGCCATATATTCAAATTACATAAAAGCTTGAGTCTTTACAAATGATTCATCATCCAAGAATTTGGCACATGCCTCAACCCACATATCATCACTTCCATTGAGCCCTCTAAGATCAACATTACTCAATCTTTTTCCCAATAGATTTGTTGCCCTTACTACATATGTAGTGGGAACTCCTTCCTGCATTTCTTGTTCTAACACCCAAATGTCATCATTAGAACCTTCATCATCATAGTCCACTAAATTAGTGGCCTCAATATTTTGTCTTTTCAATTGTGGCTCTCTGGGTGGTATTTCACTAGGTGATGGGGAATCAATATTCATAATTTTAGGCTCTACCGGCCTTGGTGGAGATGGGGGTGGTATTTGTGGCACTAGAGAAGGAGGCTTGTGCTCCTCTTGTTGAGTAGGAATGCAAGCTTCATCGGATTTCTTTTCCTTACTCTTTCTCCTTATAAAGAACTTTTTTTTTGGTTCCTCAGGGGCTTGTGATGTAGAATCTTCTCCTATAGCAAGGATTTCTCCTCCACTCCGTTCTAAAAACAAATTGGATCCTTCCCTTTATCTTTACTAATTACCCCTTTAGTTTCAAGGTGGCCTATTATTGAATCAAAATTCCTTGTTACATGCTCCACCTTTTGTAATCTTCCTGCTTTATTTTCCTTTGTATCTTATTGAATGCAATCCACCTTGCTAACCTATTTTCCTGTTCCTTAGTGTTTGATATATTTCTTATTACATCTTCTGGATACTAGAAAATGTGGACATATTTGTAGCTCTTGTTTCTCTCATTCAAGGAAGCCATAAAACCTTCAAGATCATATCTGACCCTCTCAGTTGTCCTATGCATGCAGTATGTTTTGAGTATTTCAAGGATGTTATTCCAACCTCCTTTGGTCATTACAAAATCAGAGAAACAAGTGTATGAAGGAAAGAAAGTTCCTTTTCCTCAATTCAACAAATGCTCATTTTCAAAATTTCTTAGTTTCCACATAACCTCAAGGAAACCAATTCTTTCTGGCACAAACCTCGACAACAAGTGAGGTGCTACTTTGTAACCATATACTCTTAAGATAGCATAATTAGGGAGTGAGATAACATCTCCCCAATTATGATCAACTCCTATCTCAGGCCTTCTCTCCTTGGGTCTTAAGAAATCATGTAGAGCAATGGGAATTCTAGGTAACTTCACAATCAAAACTCTCTTTAGTTCAGAAGCAAACAAATTCTGGAATATGACATAATCATATGTCCTATCATCTTTGTCCAAGACTATGGTCCAACATTGCATGGGCAGATCCAAGTCACCCCTTTTTCTTTCCAAGTCAATATTGTGCCTAAAGTAAATTTCACCCTTGTACAAAAACATATGCATTAGCAATGAGTACCAGCTGAACCTTACCCCAAATTCACCTTTTTTTAATCTCACTAGTCCCTCATGCATTCTTTCAGAAATAAATCCTGCATAATCATACACTGCACAATATTGGGGATGCTAGATATGGGCAGCCATATACATCCATGCCATTGGAATTCTAGAGATAGGATCATAACCAATTATCTGGCAAATGGAATAGAAGGTTCTTTTGAAATAGGGAACAAAATAGTTAACAGGGAAAGGTTCCTTATCATGTGATCCTATTACAATCTTTTGACTTGCAATTTCTGCTAGAAATCTTGGTTTTATCATACTCTTTCCTAAGAGAATCTTCATTTAGCTTATGCATTTCATCACTCCATTTAGTAAGCTTGAAAACAAGACCCAATTCTTCTTTAGTGATCTTAACCATTTCTTTCCCATCATATGTTCTGATAGTCCTCGTGACTGGGTCATAATTAGCAACTATTTCCCTAAGCAAGTCGACATACATATAGACATTTGACATAATTAACTTTCCCAGGTCACAGTTCCAAGGGTTTCCTATTGGGATACCCATATTTTTGTTCCTGAACCAACTATAAAATAGTTCCCACCCAGTATAAGGAAATTTAGTATCCCTGATAGAACATCTTCTGTTAAACATACCCTCTGCTATTTGAGGACCTCTGGGAATCAATTGGCCTTTAGGTTTTTCATTGGTTGAGGGTGGTAATTGATCCATAAGGTCTTTATTCAGAGGTCTTTTGGGAGCGGAAGCTTCCCCTTTAGATGAATATACTTTTACTTTAGGAGCCATAATGCAGGAAGTACTACAAGGCATGGTTTTTCGGTTTAACTAAACAAGGCCTACGAATTTTGTGAGGGTTTGGAATGAATTATGCAAATGAAGAATTAAAAAAGTATTTTTATGAACGCCAAACCTTAAAAAGATGAACCAAGAAAATCCTAACAGATTTAAGTTTGAGAAATTACAACTTATCAATAATGCTAGAAGGAAAGCTACAATTGACTTACTGGTTTTCTCACAAGTTGACAACCCTGGTTCCGACGTCAGAAAATGTTGAGAAACCACAACATGAGCTCCTTGAGTGTATTGAGTATACTTTTAATACTGAATTATGCCTTTGAGATAAGCATTAATAATTATGCAATTCCTTACTTCGGCAGCTCAATGTCCTTTCAGTTATTAAGGCTCACTTGTGCGAACTAGAACGACTTGATTACCTACAACTAAGTTTTGAATACCAGCTGTTGATATTTTTGGAGAGTTAATTGATTCACGATCTAGATTTTACCAACTTATTATGAAAGATCTGACTGTGCACAACCACAACACTTATCAAATGACCGAAGGCCACATGGAAACACTTGCTTGTAGTACGCGGGCTCCACCATCTCTTTGTCTTTATAGCCATGATCTACGTGTCCTTTTCCCCTTGCCCCCGTGAGCCATAACTCGTGTGCAACTTTCATCAATGGGGAGATGAGGAGAGGCTAAGATTAGATCTCTCAACCTCGTCATACACACTCTTTATCTAGCAACAACTTTATCCTTCATACTACATCTACGACTCAGATTAAAAAATATTTTAAGCATGTGCAATATATGCATATTAGTAACACACATTTTACTTCCTATGCCCCATGTTGAAATTTCAATTAAATTTTTTCCCACATATCTATGCTTCCATGTTCTTAGGATTACACCACGCAACAAACACCCGCTTCCCTGTTGGGAATCTGGCAAGTAGGATGGGGCCCACACAGGATGGCAGGGAGCGGTCAAGATTACTCCATGTCACAAGCTATCGACCATTGATTTAGTTGAACCTCAACAATAGTAATCCTTGGGCCCATCATCAGCGAAGACAAGTGGCAATTTCCCGCTAGCCTGCGTGATTATTTTAATAATCAAGAAAAGAAAATGGGCACGCGGGGAACGATCCAGATGCGGCCACCTCACTTATCTCCCACCGTTGATCTTCTTCAATGACCAACTACATGCTTTATCAATGATACCTGGCCCACCAATCGCTAGGGACACATGGCCTTCGCCTGTGAGCCTGAATGAATAAAAGAATGAGAGACAAAATGGAACAGGCATGTGGGCTATGGTCCAAATTTTTTGCATTTGATCGAACGACATTTAGGGGTTCTTATATTTGCACATGTCAAAAAATGTTAATCCTAAAAGGGACACGAATAGGTTGACAAAGCCACACCGACGACATAAAAGACTTAAGATTTTTCAGTGGGAAATATTTAGCCCGACTTAGGAAAATTTCAAAAATAATGATCCAACAGGATCAATCGGTAAAACAAGACCAAAGGGCCGGTCACTCAATGGGTTTCAATGTCAAGAGTCGTGACTTAAAGGATTTAGGATTGACACAAGAAGTCAACTAAAAATTAAAACATAGGAAAGGATATGGACTCAAAGGGTTTTTCAAATAAGACTTAGGTAAACCTAAAACCCCTTATACAGTAGCAGGAGAGAAAACTCATAGTTCATTAAACTCATCAAGATTTTGGAAATGGAGCGCAAAAAATTTTAGGGGTTCCATCAACTTGCATAGGAAAGCTTGAATATATGTATTCCCAAGGATGGCCAGAACTACAATCACTCAAAATTTACACACTAACAAATTTTTTATGCAATTTAATCTAGTCCATAGACAAATTCCAATAAATTTATTATCAAGTTAATATATGGACATAGAGAAATAATGTCAATTTTTTTAATTTTTCAATAGCTAAAGAAAATGGGCAGTTGATAATTTAATCATCTATTTACCTATTTACACAAAAGGAAAATGGGTAGAGGATAATTCCAAGATCTATGATCTTTTCATGAAAAATGTAAATGGGTAGATATTAATTCTATCATATATGTGCTTGTCTATGAAAATACAACTGGGCTTGATATGATTGAAGATAAACTTTGCTATAAACTACAAACATAAAATCAATGTTGTAGTAAAATAATTTGAACCAATATGAATCATAGAAAATGAGATGGTTTCATAAATTAAGGATGAAAGGAGGTTATTCACCAAGGAGACAATCTCACACAACTGTGGGATTTTTTTTGAAATTAACAAACATTAGAATCTATGTAAAATATCATTGTTAGGCACATCACAACATCAACTTAGAAACCAATCAACTCTTTCACACAGTAACATCAAATGTGCTTTGATAAATTAGATAGATTTAAATAACTTGATCAGACCACTTTGGAGACAAAAAAGTAATAAATGAGCATTAAAATCAACACAGTAATTGAACACGAAAAATGAATTATGATTTATGAATAGTTTGCTCCATTGCATTACTTCAAAATATAAGCATTATAACATAAGTCTTTGAAATATGGTATGGATGGGCGAATTATGCAATCTATTTTCTTACTAATGCCTACTCTAATGGAATGGAATGTGATGATGATGATATGATATCTCAAAATTAGGCCCTGGTTTCCCTATTTGTATGGGAAGCAACAAGCTTAGGCCTGTTACAAAAAGTCACATTGTTTCATAACTAAAACATAAATAGAATAAACATAAAAAATATTAAGAGTTTGCTAGTGGATGCACTGTATTCCGTTAATCTCCAACAAGTGCCTGTGGTCATCTAAGACCTGTTCAAGGCTCGTACACCATGATTGTGTATCAAAAACTATCAAACTCTAGCTCCTGTCACTCCTCTCTTACTTGGCCCATGAAATTAACAAGTTGACCTTTAACAAATGCTCCACGTACCCACTTTTAGCATGAGTGTCTGTATTATATATGACGTCTTTCATAGCATACTCCAGTTCTAAAATTCTCCCAAGTTGCTGGTGCATCCTCTTAAGCACTTCCTCTTCATCATTAATCGCATCAAGAATAGGTGGTAGATAGTTGGCAATTTTGTCCTTCCATGTATCCCGATCTTTCAATTCTATTTCTTCAGAGAAATTGGGTAAGGCCATACTCAGTGGCTAACTGAAATCACTAAACTCCTGTGTCAGGGTATTGTGGAAGTCCCTATGAGCTTTCATGAGTTCCTAATATTCTTGTAGCATAACAGAGTTATCTTCTTTCTTTGCAATGATTTGAGACTCTACCTCCTTCATCCTATCACTCAATCTGGTGTTTTCCAGTAATGCTGCATATGTTTTGTCATGAATTTTCCAAAAAATTTCAGCATTTTTGTACATGTCTTGGAATCTCATGCAGACTATTTCTGATGCCATCTCAAAGGTAGTGGTTTTGAGTTTTCCCTTTAACTCTTCCTGTTCCTTCTGCACTTTCTCATGCCTTCTTTTCCAATATGTTGTTTCTGACATTGCCTCAAGAACTTTCCTTTCATGTTCAACCAATGGAGAATAGATCCCTGAAGAAGAAGAAGGTAGTCTATCCCTGTAGTTGACCAACTCTTGTTTCAACCCTTTCATTTTCTTCTATCAACCCCTAGTTATCCCTTAATAGTTTTTGAATCTGAGCCTTTGTGAATTTGGCCACATTCACATTCAAATCGACAATTTCCATGGGATCTGTTTCTCCTACTCTCTGCACCAAAATATATCCAAAAATATGATCATGATCAACTAGGGAGGCTTTTTCCCTGGTGGATAGAGTTGCCATATCTGCAAGGTAGTATTGTTAGGATTAAATCCCGTTCTATTGTAGATCTTGTCACCAGCTTCGTCTGTTAAGTGCAAGGTTTTCTTTTTTCTTTTCAGAAAACTATCAAATACAATGGCCGAGCTGATATCCCATCCTGGAAGGAGCATAACCCCATCCTCTTTCAACAATGCCCTTCCTCTCTCAGCAGTCATGTGTTTCATTTCTCTATCAATTTCATGTTTAAGTTCTTTTAAAGCATATGCTTCCTTCTCAGGGTCAATGTTCTTCAACCTTTCCCTTACCACCTTTCCGTTATATTCATATATGAAAGCTTTAAATTTAGGAGTCTAGACAAAGGAATCATCTGCAATGAACTCTTGAATGGATCGATGCCTCACATCATCAGATAGCTCATTAGAAGCTTCAAATTTTACTACACTCCTTTCCCATGGAATTTCATATGGAGGAATGACATGAGTATTGATCTGTGTGACTTCATCCTTCTCTTCAACATCATCTTCTACCATGATTGGTTTATTAATTGAAAAGCTTACCTCTGGAGTAGGCTGAGGTGACAAATGGTCTAATGGTGCTACATTTTCTGCTTTCCTCAAAGAGCTAACATTTCTTCTTCTCACAAAAGCCACCAGAGGTACATCCTTTATTATCTCTTCTTCATGTAGAAGCAACTATTCAACTCTCTCCATGGGGTCCTAAATTTCATAAAAAGCTTCTACATAAGATGGGTTAGTTTTCAATCTCCAGGCCTCAACCATAACAATCCTATTGTATGTATTTTCTCTCATGATCACTTGACTATCCTCATAATTCCTGACAACATCATCAACATCAAACTTATGTTGATATCCTTTCAATTTATGAGAAATTTTGGCATCACTTATAAGGTGCTCAGGGTCAAAATTCTTCCTCTTATTTCCAACCGGAAAGCCATAATAATTGAACTTGCTTCCAACCAAGTCATACCCTGATTCAACAATAATGGTGAAATCACCAAAGCACAAAGTAGAAGGCATGAATATTTGCCTTCCAAAGCTTTTCAAATGCATAGAGGCTAAATAAGACAATTGTCTTATAATCGCAAGATAAGAAACTCTATCCAGAATAGTCTTAGGCAACAAATATGGTTCTGCCTCAAATCCATACACCCTAATGATAGTACAATCTGAAAAAGCATACCAATCTCCCCAATTGTGGTTTATCTTTCCATCTTGTCCTTTCTCCTTTGGTTAAAGAAACCTCTGTACTTTTGGGATAGATTATAATCACATTTACGGCCAAGCAATTTATATAAGGATTTGACAAAATGGTCCTCAAAGTACAAGTAGTGGGATCTCCCACATCTACTATCCCAAATTGATGTCCAAATTTTCACTGGTCTTGAATTACCATCGCTATCTAGATCTTTTACTCTTAATTATTCTCCCTAGAGTCCCATCACCTGGCCCTCATATAGTATCATATGCATAAGAAGTGAATAGTGCTTGAAATTGATAGCTTCACTGTTATTCTTAATAGCATTAAGAGCACTAAATTGATGGCCTCCAACAGATACTCTGCATAATCATAGGGCCTAGCATCTTGACTCTAAATTTTTGTGGCTAGAACCATGGGAGATATACTCATGTTGGCAGGGGCCTCAATTCCAAACACTTGGCCAACTGAATAGTATGTGTACTGATAATATTCTTCAAACAATTCGACAAAAAATGGGGGCTTTTCATTGCTAGAAAACCTCATAGGTTGATTTCTTGAACCCTTGGGTCTATGCAGAGGTAGCTTCCACCTCTTGTAACTTGTATCCATAGAGCGATACTCCTCCAGCAAGTCTCTCAGCCACAATTTCTTTTCCAAAGAAGTGTCCAATTGGAAAACCATGCAAATATAATCCCTCGTTATGACCATAAACTGTGACCCATTAGGCAAATGAATTGCACTTTTTTTGGGATTATAATTCTTTTCCAGTGCTCTAATCAACTCTACGTTCACAAAAAAATTTGGCATTACTAACTTCCCTAAATTCAAATTCCATGGGTTCGAGACTGGGCTATATTTGTATTTCTTCCTATAATGATATATGAACAAATCGTAGCCTCTATGTGGAGTGCATACATCTCCAAAATTCTTATGCTTGTCTACTAGGGTCTCACATGATGGGTTTAATTGAGCAATTCTTTGTGCTTTAGGCCCAGACCCAGGACACTGATCTATTAAGTCTTAACTGAGAGGTCTAGTTTCATTTTTTTTCCTTTTATCTCGTCTTTTCTAGGGTTTTATCCATTCTAACCCTAACAATGTTGTACTTCAAGCTATATTCAAAAATTTATGTTTAGCTGAGCCAAGGTGTACTTACTTGAGTCAATGCCAAAATTTCTGAGTTGCTTGCTTTTGTCCAACTCCATCCTCTGGATGCTTAGCCACAACGTGTAGTGAATTTCTGTTTCTTAGAGGCTGCTTTTATCGAATTTTAGTATTCTTAAACCAACTTTGGTTCATAAATGGCGCTCACACCACCTTCCTATAAAACTTGTGTATTAATGGTAGTTGTCTCTTTGATGGCTGAATCCGTCAAATCAATCCGGTGACAATTATTTCATATTTTGTTGATGAGACTCTGATCACAACGTTTGTATCTCTCTTCGATATCCTTGGCCATATTTTGAGAAATGTCTAAGAGATATTTAGGCTTCTCTCATCGATATCACAATGTCTCTTTGATATTTACTTCTTTGTTTGCTCCCTGATGATTTTCTTTTTTGTCGATGAGACTGGTGGATTTCTCTTACTGACAAGCTTATGTCTCCTTGACATGTCTTTATTTTTTTCCTTGGCGGTAATAGTTTTTGATGATGTCTATGTGACTTTGTTAGGTCGGGTCTCTAGGTCACCTCTCTCCGACGTCCCTTAGTCTCATCGATATTTTGTGCCAGAATGTCGGGGAGAATTTTGATAATGTCTTCTTGATATCTTTGTGTCTCCTCGACACATCATTTTTAGGATGTCGATGAGACCTCATCCAATGTCTGTTCGATATTTCTGTGTCTTGTAGATACTTTGCTCCTTGAGTGTCGAAGAGACTTCTTTTCATCTCTCCTCGACATGTCGATGTCTCTTCAACATTGTTGTTTCATCAGTGCTTGTTCCGCTAGTGATTTAGTATTTATTTTATGATAACCTCTCGGTGTCTGAGATATGTTTTTTGTTTCTTGAATGTTGAAACTCATATGATTTGTCAGTGAGACATGTTAGATTCTCTCCTCGACATGCTCAAGTCTCTTAGACATGTTTCTCTTTAGGATGGCAGGAAGACATTTGAATATGTCTCTTAGACATTTAGGAGTCTCATCTACATTTCTTATCAACCCTTTTTGCTTGTGTCGAAGAGACTATGGTGAGACTCTCTCTGATAAGGCATTGTCTTGGTGACATGCCATGAGATGCTAGGAGAACATTTCAGGCAGGGACTTCACTTTATTGTAATCAAGGGCCTTATTTTGGTACTTTATACTAATGTCGATTATTATGAAATGGAAATGGAGCATATGGTGGATATGGGAGGATAAGTGAAAATGGAGGTGTACAACCAATGTGGATTTTTTAGCTCTAACAACATCAAAACATACTCTTCTAGGATATGGGAATTGCTATGGAAATTTTATCTCCTAAGGCTCCAGCGATGTCGTCCTGCATACCTAGCTTCGTATGCTAGTCCAACGTTAAAATTCGAGCTCAAAATGCCCTTCATTAATGCTTGTACTTATAAAAAATACCTTATTTTCTTTTATTTAATTCATTTGTAATTTGTAAAACATAATTTCAAATAATCTCATATATTATTTTCAAATAAAATTATAATGTAAAATAAATAATGTACATTATAATTCCCAATTATGGGAAAAATAATTCTCATAATTAAACAGTTTAAAAATAAAATTAAAAACTCAACTAATATAATATAAATAAAAATTATACGTACTAATTCTAAAGTTTAAAATGGAAAAGAAAATAAAAATAATACAAATCCTTATAATTAATTAAATACTAAACAAAAACACGATCAAACGTCACCCTCATTTATACTAGGGGGTACGACATTTCTGGCTGGTGGTCTTGACATGACTTTTCAGCAACTCAAAGGGTGGCACGTACGCATGGTACAAGGTGCCATGAAAGGGTGGCATTCATTTTAATCTAGTGAAGGTGGTGATCTCCACATTCTACATTTCCTAGAGTTTTCGTTCTACAAATTCTTTTGGAGTTTGATCCCTTGATGGTGACTATGGTGAAAATGGTTTTGGGCCGAGAGCATGTGGCCTACAGTGAAACGGTTCGAGTTAATTCTCACATAGTCTCTCATTTTCTGGTGTCTTTGCTTGATCAAAGCACCCCCAAAATCCTGGTTTGGGCAATGATGAGCAAGCTATTCAAGCCTAATCTCTTGGGCGACATGGATGAGGTTATTTTAGCCTCTATTCTTGGCTTTGGGGTGCCACATCCGAAAGACTTGGAAATGCTCAAAACTCTTGGTGCGGTGGTCCAATTTTTTCTACTTTTATTGGAGCTGAAAGGACCGACACTGGTTAGGCATTGGATGGTGGTTGCGGTTAGGGTGGAGTATCTGAATAAATATCTTAAGGTGGTGGAGACTGAGGATTTGGAGTGGGTGGAGGAATTCAATGACTTTTCCCATCTCAATGGCTTCATGTGACCTTAGGGTCGTGGTGGGATGGTGTTGGTTTTTTGGCTTTTGTGATCGTCGATGGATCCTAGTGGTGGTTCAATTAGTTTTTTTTTGATGTTTTGGTGGTTTTCTTGGCCTTTGGTGAGGCTCAAAATGGATTGTTTGGGTAGCCTGAAAATTTTGAAGCATAGTTCTAGCTTGTGCACTCAAATTTTTGGCTGGTTGGGAAATCTATTGCTAGGGTTTCATGAATATTCCTACAATGACAGTCGATTTGTAATTTTTAGAATTTTGATTAATACAATCTCTTGCTTATGTACCAAAAAAAAAATTAAATACTAAACAAAAACAATATGTATATGCAAAAAGAATGTACATTATAATCCCCATTCTCATTATTTAAACAAATTATTTAAAAAAAAAAATCAACTAATATTATCTAAATAAATATATAATTACTAAATGTTCAGTTTACTTGTTCAAAATTTTAAAATGAAAAAGAAAATAAAAAGAAGACAAATCCTTATAATTAAATACCATAAAAAATAGTACAATCCTTATAATTAAATACTTAAAAAAGCAATATGTATATCGTAGAGTATTTTGTTAACCAAGTGGTTTGTAAATTACCAAGCAAGGAGTAAAATGATAGAATAGTCAATTTAGTAGAATAAAAAGTAATTTCTTCTAGTGCTTGGTAATTTAGGGCTCGCAAAACAAATAATATTTACATGCTTGTAAAAAAGTAGAATAAAAAATACTTTAACCACACATGGTAGCAGATATTATGCAGCACGCGCATAAATAAATTATATGCAATCCATATAAGATATTATGTAGCGTGGGGCAGACTTTTGCAGGTAAAGTATTATTATAATGTGATAAAATCAAGAAAAGGGTATCAATGGACCAAACAGTTTCAAGGGTCGGCAGTTTGATATCAACCATCGATTGTCAGTTTCATGTTTGTCTTCTTCAAATAGGATGCACCTTCGATGTAAAATATATAGCGCTATCCTGATAAATAGCACCAAATTTTTCAAAAAATTGGAGAAAAATACATTAAACCCTTAATTAACCCTCAACCCTAGTTAAACCTTAATCCCTCATAACCCCTGTACCCTCTACCCTATCCATTGGACCCTCAACCATATACGTACCCTCAACCCCTATACCCTCTACTGGCCTATACAATATTAGATCCTCAACCCTAATGCATTAATCATATACCCTCAACCCTCTACCCTCAACCTTAAACCCTCAAGCCTCAACCCTTAAACCCTCTACCTCTACCCTCTAATCTACCCTATACATGAAACCCTCAACCCTCAATTCTCAAGCCTCAAGCCTTAATCCCTCAACCCTCAACCCTTAAACCCTAAACCCTCAACCTCTATACCATCTACCCTCTACATTGGAACCTCAACCCTAATCGACCTTCAACCATATTATACCATCAAAAATCCTAGCTATACTCTAAACCCTCTACTGTCAACCCTAAACCCTTAACCCTAAATCAACCTTAAACCTTCTACCCTCTTATACCCTAAACCCTAAACCTATGTTAAACCCTCTACGTCACTCTACCCTCAACCCAATACCCTCTTATACCATCAAACCTAGTAATCCCTCAACCCTTAATCCCTTAAACCCAAGTAAATTACTCTCTTCCCTAATCCCTCAACCCTTAATCCCTCAACCCTTAAACCCTCGACCATCTACCCTCTACCCTCAACCCTCTGCAAGTACCCTTAAACCTTAATCCCTCAACCCTAATCCTTGAACCATATACCCTCAACCCTCTACTCTGAACCTTAAACCCTCAACCCTTAACCCTTAAACCCTAAATTACCATTACACCCTCTACCCTCTACCCTCTACCCTATATATACATTAATGGACCCTAATATAATTAACCCTAATCCTTGAACCATATTATACCCTATACCCTCAACCTTAATCCCTCAACCCTAATCCCTCAACCCTAGTTAAACCCTTAAACCCAATTACTAAACTCTCTACCCTAATCCCTCAACCCTTTACCCTTAATCCCTCAGCCCTTAATTAACCCTCAACCCTCTACCCTCAACCCTCAACCCTCAACCCTCAACCCTAGTTAAACCTTGATCTAGCCTCAACCCCTATACCCTCTACCCTATACATTGGACCCTCAACCCTAATCCCTCAACCTGCATATACCCTCAACCCTCCACCCTCAACCTTAAACCCTCAAGCCTCAACCCTTAAACCCTCTACCCTCTACGTCCCTCTGATCTACCCTATACATTAAAACCTCAACCTTCAATTCTCAACCCTCAACCCTAGTTAATCCCTCAACCCTCAACCCTTAAACCCTCAACCCTCAACCCCTATACCCTCTACCATCTACATTGGAACCTCAACCCTAATCGACGTTCAACCATATTATACCATCAAACGTCCTAGCTATACCCTAAACCCTCTACCCTCAACCCTTAATTTCCCTAAACCCTAAACCCTTAAACCCTATATATACTTTGGACCATAAACCGTAATCCTTGAACCTTATACCCTCTAGTACTCTCGACCCTAATCCTCAACCCTAGT
Organism: Sequoia sempervirens; assembly: GCA_007258455.2. NCBI lineage: Eukaryota > Viridiplantae > Streptophyta > Pinopsida > Cupressales > Cupressaceae > Sequoia > Sequoia sempervirens. The sequence continues at coordinate 548,154,535 of VDFB02271358.1, read as the reverse complement.
TAAACCCTTAAACCCAATTACTAAACTCTCTACCCTAATCCCTCAACCCTCAACCCTTAATCCCTCAACCCTTAATTAACCCTCAACCCTCAACCCTCTACCCTCTACCCTCAACCCTAGTCAAACCATAATCCCTCAACCCCTATACCCTCTACCCTATACAATATTGGACCCTCAACCCTAATCCCTCAATTTACGTACCATATACGTACCCTCAACCCCTATAGTCACACCCTCTACCCTATACATGATTGGAACCTCAACCCTAATCCCTCAACAACACACCCTCAACCCTCTACCCTCAACCTTAAACCCTCAACCCTCAACCCTTAAAACCTCTACCCTCTACCCTATGATCTACCTATACATTAAACCCTCAATCCTCAATTCTCAACCCTCAAACCTTAATCCCTCAAACCTTAAACCCTAAACCCTAAACCCCTATAACCTCTACCCTCTACATTGGAACCTCAACCCTAATCAACCTTGAACCATATACCCTCAAACATCCTAGTTATACCCTAAACCCTCTACCCTCAACCCTTAACGTCCCTCAACCCTAAACCCTTAAACCCTAAATTAGCCTTAAACCTTCTACCCTCTACCCTCAACCCTAATCCCTCAACCGGTCTATACCCTCAACCCAATACCCTAAACCATAAACCGTTAAACCCTCTATGTCCCTCTACCCTCAACCAACCAATACCTTCTTATACCCTCGACCCTAATCCATCAACCCTTAAACCCTTAAACCCAAGTAAATTACCGATCTCTACCCTAATCCCTCAACCCTCAACCCTTAATCCCTCAACCCTTAAACCCTCGACCATCTACCCTCTACCCTCAACCCTAAAATACCCTTAATTAAACCTAATCCCTCAACACCTATACCCTCTACCCTATACATTGGACCCTCAACCCTAATCCGTGAACCATATACCCTCAACCGTTAACCCTAGTTATACCCTAAACCCTTACACCCTCTACTAGCTCTACCCTCTACCCTAGTATACATTAAACCGCCCTCAACCCTCAATTCTCAACCCTCAACCCTTAATACCTCAACCCTTAATCCATCCCTCCCTCTCTACCCTAATCCCTCAACCCTAAACCCTAAACTATTAAACCCTCTACGACCCTCTACCCTCAACGTCCCAATACCCTCTACCCTAGTCGACCCTAGTAATCCCTCAACTCTAATCCCTCAACCCTTAAACCCTTAAACCCAAGTAAAATCTCTACCCTAATCCCTCAACCCTCAACCCTTAATCCCTCAACCCTATACCCTCAACCATCAAGTACCCTTAAACTCTAATCCCTCAACCCCTATACCCTCTACCCTATACATTGGACCCTCAACCCTAATCCTTGAACCATATACCCTCAACCCTCAACCCTCAACCTTAAACACTCAACCCTCTACCCGATACATTAAACCACCCTTAACCCTCAATTCTCAACCCTCAACCCTTAATCCCTCAACCCTCAACCCTTAATTTGCACAAAGTACTGTGGTAAAGGAGAAATTTTCTTTGTTTATGATTATCTGGCGAAATAAGTGGGTATATACAAAGGGAATGCTGGTGACAGTATGGATCTTGTCACACAAATTGTTTTATTTCATGTTAAATACAATGAAAAATCAAAGGCAGTAGATCTTTTGATGCAAGGGAAATGTAGGAAAGCGATTGAAGGCTAGTGAATATTGGGGAAGGATTTTTGGTTCTAACACCCTTCATCCCTCCTAGATTAGAACACTTAGGTGCTAAATTAGGCACCAAAATAGGCTCTAAAGCAGACACTAAAATAGGCATTACATCAGGCACTAATATGGGTGCTAACGTAGATGCTAATCTAGTTTCTAATTTAGGCGCTAATTTGGGCGTTACCGTAGGCCCAGTTTTTGGTGCTAATATTGGCATTAATCTAGGCACTACACTAGGCATTAATAGATGCTAATCTTGGCGCTAATTTCGGTGCTAATTTCGGTGCCAATTTGCACCTGAATTAGTACCGGCTTGTTCTGGTTGGCACAAAAAATTCCAAAAATAGCACCATCCCAAAAAATAGTGCTGACTTTTCCCAAAAAAATGGAGAAAAATACATTAAAATAGTGGGTGGAAGCAAAAAATAGAGCAAAAAAGGGAGCTAATCATAGGGATTTGTTGTAGTGTTAACTACATAACGTGTTGGTATGGTGTTCCATACATCATCATCACATGCAATGATACACCCTTTAAAAATTAGGATGCTAGCATTTAAACAACTACAAGTACTACACTATATTCCTTAGTTTATGGCACTGAAGAAATATTTCCTATTGAGGTAGAACTCCCTTCTTTGAAGGTATCATTGAAACATCTTTTCAATGATGAAGAATATCGAGTATCCAGATTACATGAGATAGATTTTCTATATGAATGATATCTTAGTGCATTGAATCATTTACAAGTCTACCAAAATCGTAATTACAAAAAAGGATCAAGAACCAAAAAATTGAAGTAGGTGATCTAGTCCTCAAAGAAAATTAGAATAATTAGTTAGAGAAAGGCAACAAAGGAAGATTTGAACCTAATTGGTTGGGACCATTTTTTATCACAACAAGGCATGGTTCAGGAGTTTATCAACTTGTAACACCTGAAGGTGAGCCTTTACAAGATCCCATCAATAATATTCACCTTAAGAATTTCTTTGCTTAACCTTCAGGGTATCCTATTAAAAAATTAAAGAGAAATAATTCATCCAATTGTGAAAACCACTTTAGTGACACCTTGGGAAATTACCATGGTGAAAACTTGGCGAAAAAATGTTGTGTATCAAAATAAAAAAAAGAAAAAAAAAGAAAAAATAGTAAAGATAAAAATTGTCCTCCAGTGAAAACCACTTTGGTGGCGCTTTGGACAAGTACCATGGAGAAAACTTGGTAAATAGGTGTTATGTGTAGTGAGTACCATATACCATATACCATCTATCAAGTTCTTTTCCATTTCATCCATAATAAACTCAACTTTTCACCCACATCCATCTACCTATTTATCATATTTTGGCTTACACACCTAGCATGGCTTGGTAGCTTTTTAGTATCTAGTGTCATCCATCTCACCCAATATCATAATAAAATCATTCCATTTTCATCCATAGTAAAATGATTCTACACCTAACTAGGGGAATTTTCTTAAACTTAGTAATTAGATCGGATCCTTGTTATTGCCTTAAACCAAAAAATTAAAAAAAAACATTCAAATATTCCAAAAAAATCCAAAAAATAAATATTAAAAAAAACATTCAAATATTTCAAAATACAAAAGCATTCAAATATTCCAAAATCCAAAATATTTAAATATTCAAAATCCAAAACTTTAAAATATTTCAAATAAAAAAATATTCAAATATTTCAAAAATCCAAAAGCATTCAAATATTCCATAAACCAAAAAACATTCAAATAAACCAAAAAATCCAAAAATCATTGAAATATTTCAAAAATCTAAAAACATTTAAATATTCCAAAAATATTCACATATTCTAAAGATCTAACGAAAACAATTTAACATAAATTCACCCATCCACAATAAAGTCATTGCTCATAATAAAATCACCATCATACCGACCTTTGATAAAGTAAGGAAAAGAAAATGACACAATAATCGAAACCTAGAACATTCATGAAAAATTGCAAGCTAGAATCATTACCAAAACATACCACTACATACATACCAATTGCCTAAATCATCTAATCCACCATCCCAATGAATGCCTTAACGAATACATCATTCCTACCATAGGCACAATCTAGGATAACAACCACAACCTCTTTGTCAAAAGATATGATGGTTGTGATATGTTTTTTCAATTGATGTTTTCTTTTGATTTATCTTTTATCTCCTTCCACCTCTTACTTGAAGCCACCTTGATCTTTCAATATTTTGGTGTGTGTAAAAAAGTACAAAATGTGGAATAGTCATTCTTTTTGTATGTTGTTTATGGGATATTCTTATAATACGACCATGGTGAATACTTTCCTTGTGTGTGTCGAGGTAACTTCAACATAACAAACTACCTTTGCATATCAGGGTCTTTATAAATTTTGTGCATAGGAATATCATGCTCTAAGTTCTATTCTCTCACACATTCAAATAAGGTTTTTGTATGTTTGGTATGAAAAATGATACTCCTATTTGTTTGCAGAGTCAAAGTCCATGCAATAGATATGATGCTACCCTAGTTCTTCATACCTTAGTGCATAGTGTGTACTTGCTAAATCAAAATAAGGATTTCTCTCTATTTTTTTTAGCATAACCAAAAGAAAAAGAAAAATAAAAAAATTTCCCATCCTATTTTTCCAATAAAAATCCCACATTGCTCCAATAACTATAGATTTCAATGATATTTGATCAACATAATTCATCTATCCATCATCATCCTAAATCATTTATTCTATCCTACTCATCATACTAAAAATTCTATCTAGGTATCACGACACAAACAAACAAAATCTATAGCATCCTTGCATACACCAACCATTAGTATCATCATACCAACATATATATCGTGCATCCATAACCATAACATCATTAGGATATATCATCATCAATCAATAACATCATGATACAATCATCATGTATGACATCATAGCATAATAAGAAAACCAATAAAATCATAGCATCATAAAAAAGCCATAGCATCACATCATGTCATCATCATAATCCAATGTATCACATAGTAGAATCAAATAGGAATCATCATTATAATGCATACATAAAATCACATATATATCCATCACATTCATATAGGAAAGTATCACATCATAAATATCATCTACACAAAAAAATCTTATCTTATAGATATATAAATAAACATGTCATGAGACATCATCAATATATACAAATGTATGTACAAGAGATACCAAGAGCCATGAATATACATATATACATGCACCCACAAGCATAAATAAAAAAGTGACTACATTAGACACATCAAATACATCATATATAAATCCCCTCTACATAGAACTCCCACCACCCCCTGAATGACCAAGAGAGGGTGGACGAGGAGGAACAACTAGTTGTACCCTTGGTTGTGGACCCTAAGACACTAGTTGCACTAGTATTTGTCCCACATGACCTTATCTTGGTTGTGGTGGTGCCAATGGTGGTAGTGCTACATAGTCTCCCATCACTGACCTACCCTCTAATCTCACTGATCACAAGGCCTTTGATTGAATCCTCAAGGTAAAACTAGGATCCCTCCTCTCTATAGGTATTGCCACCTCATATAGTGTCTTGTAATAGGTCGCCTCATGAATATACCATCTCATATCATCCATCGCTTGTGAGGGGGAGACTCGACTTGACCCTCCACAATTTTTTTCTAACTACTATCGTCTAACTCTCTCCACATCTCTCTCAGTTATCACCTATGGAAAATTTTCCCTTGCCTACTATCACTGAACTATCTCAGTCTCTCTCTTAGAAGTCCTTTGAATAAGCTGAACGAAGATGTTTTCTCTCTCCCTCCTATATCCATCCTTCTCATAGAAATTCTAGTCTTGTTCTAATAGTGTGACTCTTAGCTGCACCCCCACATCATCATCTCCATCACTCCCTCTCCCTACATCTTCTCCTCTCACACCACCACCTTTGTTTGCTCCTATCTCCTCATTACTTCTTCCCTAGCCCTCCATTGTAACATACTCTCCACCCCACCCATCATCACCACCTCCACCACCATCACCACCCCATATCCCCATAATCATCACTCCCATATCCCCTACCACCTCCAACCTTATCTCCACCATCCCCTCCACCTGCATCCCCACCCTCCTCCATTTGCTACCTTAGTCGATGAACCTTAACTAACTTGGTGATATGTCTACCTCTCCTCACTACCCCTCCATCTAGGTGTGTCAATATAATAGGATAGAAATATTACCACCATAAATCATAATCTACCATTGTACCTACATCCTTGATCGTTGATCCCCATGCCCATTGAATGGGAACCAGTGAATCAAATTTTGCAATGAATGCCTCTAGGAATATCACGGGCCCCACTCCTTGATCTCTAGCTAGGTGCGAGAAAACATGGCCATATATCTAGGTGCACCATGTACCTCTCTAAACTAATACCTGACTTGCTCGAGAAAGTATCTATTAATAATGTGCAAAGTACAACCAATCAACCATCTCATTTGGATACAAAAAACCTAACGAGTGGCATCATCCACCCAAGCCTCATAGAGAATCTATGGTCTCCAAATAAACTGGTCCATATCATCTAGGCATCTCCTCCAATAGTCTAAGTCACCTGATTAGTAATGTGTCAATGCAACCTCATAAATATAAACATGAGGGAATCCATTGTGGCATGTTCAATATCCCAGAGGATGAGCCTTTGTAATGTTCTCCCATGCCCAAATATGGAGCAATGTATTCCCACATGATAGAATGACACCGTGTCGGTACACCACTCGGTGCACATCATGATAAAGATGGGCCAATACACATGGCCCCCATGTAAATACTACTCCATCTATTAGCATCCTCTCAAGGATGCAACCCCATCTAATAGAGAATCCCCTAGAGCATCGATCAAGAACAAGAACATTGCCAATAAGACCAACTAGGATAATTAGAAGATCATAAAACCTCCCAATATCTCTCCTCATGTCCATCTTAGCATCCTCGATATTGAGATCATCATATAGGAATACCCTCTCTAATGCCTCATTATCGGTGTTTATGTCATAAATAACCTTTGTACTATGAATCAGGATCCTCAAGATCCTCCACACATCCTATAAAGTGAGAGTTTCCTCTCCAGTAGGTAGAATGAACATCGATCATTCACTATGCCATCTTTCAACAAGGGTTGTCATCATTTCTCTATGAGCCCCATTCTCCAACATGTATGTGATATGACATAATCCAAGTGCTACTAGAAACAACCGATCCAAATCTCCAAGCCTATCTCTCAACTATAATGTAATAGGATGTCACTTCCTAGACATGATTGGGTCTAAAACAACCTACAAACATATTGCATGCAATGTCAATCTATCAAAAATTAGGAAAAAATCTTAGTTAGCTAGGTTTGCAATCAAATACACCAAAAAAGGATCATATACAAACCTCTTTTTCAAATGCAACATTTCAAGAAACCATATGCAGCCTAATTTTCAAATGTTCCAATTTGATATTAGATGTACCAAATCAAATGCAAACCTACCCTAATCAGATGCGGTCCACTTTGTCAAGTGTGCTACATTACTATCAAATATGCCATTTCATATTTTAAATGTGGCATATCCCATTTCAATAATGCCATTTCATCCTTTGGAACATTTGATGTCCTACCATTAGCTAGCATTATTTGCACCCAGGCTAACAACTAAGGACCTAAGGGTTAGATACATACTATCTAGGATGCTCCAGTTGGCCACTAGTATTGAAAAAATTGTTCTATTTAGTGCAACACTCAAAATAACCACCATTTATGTAGCACCTTTGCGCTTTGAACTCACTAAGGGCTTTCAACCTATTAACTATGAGTGTGCCATTGAATTGAAAATGACCTCCCATGGCATATATATAGGTAATAAAGTCTTAATTTCCTCCATTCCACCCACCCTCAACCCATTTTCAACAAAACCTATCTCCCTCATCCTATTCGTTAGATGACCTAAACCAATTTGCATCCTCATCTTCCTAAACCTAACCTATTTACCTATCATGAGCTTGACCCTAATTTCATTTTTTTCCTGATCTATCAAGGGGGCAACCAACTATCCAATCATCATCCCTTCACTTGTTGGGGCACACTAGGACACACTATCACCTAATTTTTTCATACTAGCAACATATCTTTGAAACAATGTAACAAGGTACAATATCTCAAAGAGGAGAAAATGTAGACAACTAAAAATATCTAACACATTCTGATTTACAAAAAGTGTTCTTTGGAAACTTGTACTCGATATTACAAGATACATTCCTTTTGATGAAATATCTGTCCTTTATGAATTTGTGTGCCGCTTTTTGAGAGTACCAACAAGCGGTTGCATAATACGAGGATTTTTCCTTGCGCTCATGTTAGGATGTCCAATCGGTTGTGTCAGTCTCTGGCGAGTCCAAAAATAACAAGGCTATGTCGAATATAGTTTTTCTTCCCACAGATAAAAAAATTACAAGATGAAATAAAATATTTACTAAATTATAAAAATCTTATAGCAATTTCTTGCAATTTTTTTTGAAATATGGAATAATTACCTTGCCAGAGATTAGACCACTGTTTGAGCCGTATCCTCAATGGTATGGCACACAAAAGTTCTACCAGTATCACTGAGTCTCAGGTCATGAAACTGAGAAATGTGTTCGTCTTCAACATGTAATTCAAGACCACATTGATAACAAAAAAATTCGGCTTGATGGTAAGAAGAAAAAATTGAACAAATCTCTTCTTCTTCTAATCTGATCCCATCTAAGTACATGAACATAGTCTCATTTACTTGTATTCCTCCTTCAGATCATGTGAATTCTATTCCTAACATTACATTTACCTCACATGATCTGCCTTTGTACAAGGAGCTCTCTCTATTGTAACATGCGTGATGGTTAATCCTTCGATTCACATGAATGTCATTACGAAGGATACCCTTTTTATCAAAAACTTACATAAGGAGAAATATGATGAATCACATGCTACCATTTGCACACATGATGGGTTCTTTATTGCACCTATTGGCTCAATTTCTTTATCAGTCCTAGTAGGACCTAAAGTTGTAGAAGTCTCATTTGTTGTGATTCCTAAGTTTGAATTGTTTAGAGTGAGGCTAGGCATTCCATGGCTGGCCTCCATGAATGTAGTCATCTCGGTAGTCCAAAAATGTCTAAATTTTCCCCATGAGGGTACTATGCATACTATCTAGGATACTAGATATAAACCATTGGTATCATGTAGGGGCTTCTCCCTTGACCACTTTTGACCTACCCAAGTCAGACCCCTACCTCCTAGGGGGATCTTTAATATAGAGCTTACTTCAGGTATAAGATTGGGGGCTTGGCGCTGAAGGGTGGTTTTCCTCCATCTAGTCAAGCTATCTCCTTGAAGGCCTCACTATGTGCACAACAATGCACTTCATCCTTTGCCCCTCCAAAGGGGAAGGATAAGCTTGCTCTTGTCGTTGGGCCTTCCTCCTCCTCTTCTTCTATCCCTTCTTCTTCTACACTTTCTACTTCTTCCCAACCTTTGGTGGTGTCTTTTATTCCTCCTACTCTATGTAGCACAGGAAAAGGAAAAGCGCGCACACTTTGGAAATCAAATCCCTAAGTTTTCAACTTCTATTTTTACCCATGGTGCCCCAACCCACCCTTTATGGTAAGGGGAAGCATTCTTGTGGGGTGGTCCCTACATCTCAACCTCCATGACCTCCACCTACTCCCAAAGTATAGAAAGGAAAAAGGCCCATTGTTGAAATGCTTGTCTCTCTCTATTTCTATCTCCTCCTCCTACTCCTCCTCCAGATTCCACCCTTCCACTGGTGATGGTTGTGGATGTTTCTCCTCAGGTAGAGCAAGAGCCCCTTACCTCTTCTCAGGTTGCATCCTCTAGTGCCTATAGCTTCCATGACTGGCTTGCACATGAGCATAAGCTCCGTCATAAGGACTCTAGCTAAGGAGCATGCTGCCTCATAGAAGGCACTAAGGATCCTATTGTTTCTACCTCTATTCCTTCTGTCCTTGTCGCTCTTGCTTCTGTCTCTTTTTTTTCCTCAGTTCCCATCGCCCTTATTCTTCTTCCAGCTTGATCGATGGAACCCAATGAAACTCACTCAAAAAGGGTGTAGGTTTTCATTGCTCCCCTGGTGGAGCTGCCCCTTCTTACTTCTCTTCTTGATATTCCTCCTTTATTGTAGCTTGTAGACATGCCTTTCAGAAAGGTGGTGTCCTCTATGGGTTCATCTCCTTCTTCTACTTTCAACTCATCTATGAGGATTCCACATCCACAGTTAAGACTCAATCTAGAGAGTGACCTCACTTCGAGCAATGGTTGAAAGAAATTTTCATTATCTCTTGAGTGTTGTTCTGTTCTAGCCTGTGTCATCCTTGTGACTAAGGTAGTGCTGGATTCCCTAGAGTTTATCACTGCCCTCTTCCTGAGGTTAGTGAATCTTGGGTGTCTTATCCTCCTCCTATTTAGTTGACACATGCTACTCCTAAAAAGTGCATGTTCAATTTGTTGAAGGAAATTCCAACTCTATCCTCAATCTTTAAAATATCAATGACTTTAGTCTCATAGGAGTTCAGTGACAAAGACCTTGAGGGGCCTTCTTCCTTAGCCCTTATCACAGGTGAGTTAGCTAGTACCGCCCTCACTATCCCTCCCTTATAGGCTCATCTTCCCTCCCATATAATGGTCTAGATTGGGAGCAAGATGATGTGTTGGTGGATTCGGACTAGGGAAACACCCTCTTCTACATCTTTAGATTAGCTTTATGTGATTATTTTTGTTCCACATACTTGTCTATATATGTTTGTACTCTCACATGGAGGACCCTTGCTACTCTTGTAGGTGCTTGGATATAGGAGAGAAATTATATTGTAACCTTCTCCTATTTGTGCCATCATTCTTCTATGTGTTGCAAATCTTGATTTTCACATTGGGAATGGTGCAAAATATTTGGGTGTTTAGGCCTCTTCCATGTTGACTCAATTTTTATTTTTACTTTTTCTTCATGTGCTCTTCTTCCTATTTTGATACATTTTGGGGGGGATGATGATAGTTTAAATATTTTTATATATTATAGTGTACTTATCTATCTATATCTTTGAGTAGTTATGACCTTGAATAATTAGATCACCTTGTGCTTTTGATTTCTTTCTCTGCTTTCCCACTTCATGATGTTGCAATTTCTATGTATTTTCCATCACGTGACAACATTCCATGAATACATCTCACTATGCACCTCATGCCACAACGTCTCTTTTCTTTCTCTTCTCCTTAGAATGACATGTGCTCCTTTGCATAACACACATCATTCTAAGGGGGGGCTATCATATATGCTTAATTTTCAAAAAGTTTCAAAAGTTTAAAAATAATTCCTTGATGTATTATGTCTATGTCGTATGTCTCATTGTCTAACTTGGGGAAACTGAACTAGACTTGCCTTTTCTTTTATGTGGCTGTGCTAAATGCAATTTGCAACATCCACATGCCTATATGCTTGCCATATGGTCTCTAGCCATATTGCTATCCATTCCTATTAGCACTATCCTTTATTTGATTAGATTGTCATGTCTTGTCTATAAATTTTTTATCACGTCTCTTATTATTCACAACTAACATGTTTGTGGTGATATTGTAGCCAACTTTGTAGGATTGAAGACCTGTGTCTTCTTCACATTTTGATGGAGATCCTTCATTTTAGTTATACTGAATCAAAGGTTTTCTTCCTCTTCATTGTGGGTATATTCTCTTCAATCTCTTTCTACTTTATCTCACAAATGTTTAGATATATATGCTCACTAAAGTGGGGGAAAAATGTTATGGCATAAAATTGCACCCTTATGCAATTTCTCATAACATCAACCTTTACTTTAGCTTAATAAAACACTAATGCAAAAAACCGCCCTCCTAGCCTTCATTTCTGTCCTTTCCTTATAATTTTCTATTGGTGGGGGAATTTTGTATGTCACACAAACATCTGCACACTACACGAACATCCTGACAGGATTCCTAATCCTATGGCTATTGGGAGATTACACTTCTGCTTTCCCACAAAGTGTAACACCTTTGCAACCATAGACATGCCCAAGAATGACTCTTTGGAATGCAGTTTGACCATTTTATGCCTTCTCATTCTCTTTCTTTTAAATTCTTGCAATTCATCCACTCTCTTTCACTCTAGCAACCTCACTCTCACATTCTCTTCATTCTAGCTGTCTTCTTGCAACTCTACACCATCTTTTCTTGTAGGTTCAAGATTTCTACACTACATTCTTGCACGATCATCTCAAGTCTTTGAAGCATTAGTCTTCCTCTTGGCTTCACCAAGCTCATTGGAGGGAGGGTAACATTTACTTTCATTGCATTATCATTCTTGTTGTTTAGCATATTGTTATCTTGTATATTCTACATTTTGTCTTGTCATTTTCTTATCTACATTTCTATATCATTGTCTATTTGGATTTTAATGGAGGTGGAAACACAAAACAAGGGTTTGACTAAGGAAAGCCCTAAAAAGTAGCTCCAAAAATTTCTCTATTTTCATTTGTGCAAGTTTTCCTCTGAGGAGCTTGTAGGAGGCTGGACCTATCATAAGTTAATCCATTTTCTTCCACTACCTGTCATTTCATTTAATAATTAGTTTATTTTTCATTCAAGTATTCTTCTTATTGTACTTTACATTTTATACATTCTATTTATTCTAGTTAAAACTATTAGACTTTAGCTTTTGGTTAGTTAGTAGATCCTAAGTGTCTCTGGTAGCTAACTCTATCTCTAGTCCATACAAGATGCCAGTGCACCACAGAGACACCAACACACCATGCTATCATCCTTGGTTTGTGCTTTCATCCTCTAGCCAAGAGCTTATCTGTCTATCTCCCTAGACACCTAAGGTTTGTTCACTTAGATTTTGAAGTCCCTTTTCATAAACAATTAGAAAATCCCAAAAACATATTTTAAACTCTTCTTTAATTGTCTCCCATCACTTGATATTTTGTCATTGAGGTAACCTAGGGTTGTTTGGTCCCTGTAGACTCTTACCTGTCCTAGAGACTTAGAAGTAGTGTATCCCCTCCGTTTTATAGCCTTTTGGACAAAAATATACCTTATCAGACATCCAAAGACATCAATAACCTCAATCAAGATCAGTCCTATTAGACAATCCTCAATATCCTTTTTATCAAAACATCAAATCAACCTTTTGGACATCAACTTATCGAAATCAACCCATCATATTGCTAGTATATTTTGATCTCATCTATCTTCATCTTGTGAGCTTGTTAACTTAGTGGAACTGTCTTCCCTCTATGTTTGCAAATAACCATCATCTCCCTTTGCTTGTACTCTTTAGTCTAGTCCAAGTAAAGAAATCAACCCAACCTTTCATAAACATCTTGATATCTAGCACAATCCAATAAATTTTGTCATCATCCTATTGTCCAAACATTAAACATCAAACTCAATCAGCCTAAAAATCTTCATCCTTTTATCCAAAGGTTGAACATCAAATCCTATCATCCTTTAACATCAAATCCAATCAACTTTGTCATCATCCAATCAATTTTTTGTCCAAAGGTTAACCTATCCGATCCAATCAATGTCAACATCATCATCATTTTTTTCCAAAAGGATTATCAATGAATTCTTTGAATCCACTTTGAAATCCAAATCCAAAAACCCTCATCATACACCTATCATCTCAAACCTTTCATCCTTTAAGGTCTATTGTGATTTTATGACAACCACTAAATTATAACACAAAAATAGCATGGAAGTCAATCCTAATAGTTCTAACATTCCAAACACCACAAATGTTGAAACCACAACCAAAATGTCATGGAGTATGCCCTCTAACATTGCTCCTCTTGGGTAAACCAACCCTCAAAAACAAAATGTTAATCCTCAAGCACAAAATGTTAACCCATAACAACAAAATGTTAATCCTCAACAACCAAATGCCAATATTCAACATAAAATCCTCATCTCCGAGCAATGAAATCAACCTACCCAAGGACATGATGGAAATGTAGAAGATGACAATGATGACAAACTCATCAAAGAAAAGATATTAGAAATGACTCACAATCTCCAATTACTAAAAATCATTGATGCACTACTTACTTTCAATCGAAACACTTACTTTTATAGACTTGCCCAACATGGTGCTAAGCTACCAATTGATTTTAGTGTGGAGGATCTTAGGGACCCAACCATTATCCATATGGGTGAAGACATGGTAGTTTGACAAATCTCTCACCCTATAAGACAAACAAAAAGTCTAGCCTTTCTTACACAAACGAATAATCCTTCTTATATGAGACAAGTGGACAATCCTTTGTATAAAAAATCATCTCAAATAGAACAACCAATTTGCAACCCAACAAAACTAATTGGATCCTAATGTCATGGTAGCACACAACCTTTCACAACAATCAACCAACCCCTTCACCACCCCACTTGCAATTCATAATGTTTCAAACATACTATGGAGACTCTTTGTCACAAAATGCACCTCAAGAAGGTAAAAATGTTAACATGAAAAAAATGTCAAACCACCCTCCTAAACCATCAAATTTCACACCAAATTCACCATTACATGCTAACATTCCACCCCAACAATAACACATGGCTTCACCTATCTATACCGTTCCTAATCCAGAAAAACCACCTCAACAACAATCTATACCACAACTCATTAACACCATTCCTAATCCACCTCCACAACAAACTAATCCACCTCTTCAACCACAACAACCACCAATTTATCAAAACACACAAACCAATCCCCCTCAACAACAAGTCATGTATCAAATGACCAACCATCCAAATATTTCACTCAAAACTCCTCAAGACATCACTCAACAACACCACGTTCAACAACAACCTCTTTACCAATAACAAAACCCATCATACAACACTCAATATCAATAATGGTTGAACTTTCAAAATCAGGATCCTAACACAATGCAAGATCAATATGGTCCTTCATATACCCAAACTCCTCAACATCAAAATACAAATACTCAATATCATCAAAAAATGATCCCCCAACAACAAAATATTCTTCCTCAACAACAAAAAATCCATCCCCAACATCAAAAGATCAACCGTCAATACACAAATATCAATCCTAAAAATCCAAACATTCCTCCTTAATATCAATACAACATTCCACAAGGACTGAAAAATCCTTCAAACACATACAACATTCCAAAAGGAATGAACATTTCTTCAAACCCATATAACATCCCTCAAGGCTTGATGCAAACTCAAAACCCATCTTATAAATCATCATCCTTCCTTGGGAATCAAAACTACAATCCACCTAATCCTCCACAAAACACTCAAGGAAATGAGTTGGTATTGCAAATCCAAAATCTAAACCAAAAGATAGAAGACATAAAAATTGGAAAGAATAAGAAGATCCATGCCTTGGAAGACATTTTTCCCTGAGGGATATTTTCTCCTTAGGATATCATCATCTTGAGAGTAGTGAATCTCCTCCTTTACATTTTAGTGAACCCAACATGAATGAAATCATGCCAGATATTTTTCTTCAAAGTTTCAATTCTTTTGATAATTCCTTTTCGAAACAAGATTTTGATATGTTGAATGATACCCTAGATGATTTCTTAGAGGCATCTCCTTCTACTAAAAAAATTGTTAAACAAACTTCTTCATCAAAATATTCTTCTTCACAAGTCAAAGAGTTCGTAAATGTGGTTGTAGTATCTACTACCCCTCAAAGGCCTAAGAGACTAGTAATTTATGTGACTATGTGACTTTAGCTAGCCTATCTCTTAAAATAATTCATTCTATTCATGGGGTTCCTGTCAAAAGTGACATTCCAGAACTTTAGATAAGATTCGTACAATCTAAGGATCTCTTTTATAGAGTAGTAGACCATACCTATAATGCTAGAAGGAATCAAAAAATATTAATTAAACTACTTCTTTACCACCTTATCAACCAAGTATTCCCCAAGAATGTAAACCTACAACTAAGCCACGAAGTGAGTATGATCTTGTCAAGCAACTTTGCATTACTCCCACCAAGATCTAACTATGGGATTTGCTTTAGACTACTCCAGTTTACCAAGGTGTGCTTCAGGAAGCCTTACAAAATATTCTCTTTCCTTCTTCTACTAGGTTGAGGATGTTATTGCATTGATAGATCATATTCATGTGGATTCATTGAATATTACATTCCATCCGCATGAACTCCTACCTCCTAAAGTATAGAAGCAAGTAGATCCTTTAATGATAATAGTTTACATTAATAAAATTGGCATTAGACGTGCTCTTGTTGGCACTAGTTTGGCACTCAATGTATGTAGCATTGATTTGTTAACAAAAATTAAAGTGGATTCAACTTCCCTTGTTACTTCTTCTTTGTACATTCATGGGTTTGATAATGTCAATCAACAAGCCTTAGACACAGTAATATTTCCTTTGAGGTTGGGACCCATTACTGTACCCACCCTGGTATATGTTATGTTAGGACCTTTACCATATAATATTCTCTTGGGAAGGCCATGGATTCATGATTTGGGAGTAATTACTTCTACTTTGCATCACTATATTAAATTTTTTGCTAACAATGAGGTGATCATAATCAAGGTTGACCTTGATGCAATACACTTATGTGAAATAGCAGTTGTTAGTCAAACTTCAGTTGCACCTACTCTCAAAAATATAATCCCTTAATTATATTCCAACACATTGGCATCCACTCCAGAAGTACCTGTTACAAAGGATACTCTTGAGACAAATGTCCTTGAAGAAGAAAATCCTAAGTCTACTCCTTCTACCTCTTCTTTTGAATTGAATGCATGTCTTGGTGATGATTGGGGATCCTTGAACTTTACCAAATCTTATATTGGAGAGTACAAAGTAGATCCAATCCACCTAGATATTCCAAAAATCTCATTCACCTTTGCTAAGAAAGATGATTATCCTTCTAATAAAAGTATGATCACACTTCTACTAAGGAGGATGGTGATTGTACTTCTACTAAGAAGGATGATTATGCATCTGTGAAGAAGTATGGCACTTATAGTATGGATTAGGCTCTTTACACTAATCCTCCTTCCTTCCAAGAATTGCAATCACGTTATGGACCAAGATTTAGTATCCTCTCTAAATTCGGTTATGGAGGTAAAGGTTGTGGGCACAATGAACAAGGTATTAAATTCCCCTTATAAGCTAATCCATGTGACTCTAATATTGGACTTGGATACCACCCCACAAAGTCTAAGATTAAAGAGTGGTTGAATGTCAACATGGTTTCGACTGAATCTCATTCTCTTATGTTGGTTCATCCTAAATACATTGAAATCAAGGTGGACTGTAAAGAAGTTCCTCTAGATGTTTTGTCCTTGTACAAAGCTCTAGAAGAATTCTTAGGTGTCTATTCTAATCTTCCTTCTTACCATCATAAACGATGATTCCCATATTGCTTGAATGGACATGCATATTTTTGGGAATTTATTATGAATTCCGATGAGAAGGCTTCTTTATATAATATGGATGAAACTACTTCTATGCCTCATCTTAAAGGTCATAATACTCTCCTCAAAGGAGATACTTATGATGTTTTCATGGATCCTAAATCTTTTAAAAAAGTGATTAATATTGGAAATATCTTTCTTTAGAAGAATCTAAACAATATATTGACCTATTATATTCCCATCTTGATATCTTCGCTTGGTCATACAAGGACATGCATAGTATTAATGAATATGTGGCAGTTCATAATATCGTTCTATGTCCTGATGCCAAGCCCATTAAATAGAAGATCCGTAAAATAAATTCCAAGTTTTCTTTATTGGTAAAGACTTAGATAGAAAAGCTTTTAAAAGCTAGTTTTATCTATCCTATTGACTATTCAGCTTGGATATCGAATATCATCATTTTTAGTAAACTTGATGGGCATATTTGTATCTGTATTGACTTTCACAATCTTAATAAGGCTTCTCTTAAGGATGATTTTCTGTTACATAATATTGATGTGATTGTGGACTTGACTGCAAGACATGCCTTGTTATGCTTTATGGATGGCTTCTTGGGCTATAATAAAATTCATATTAACCCAGAAGATTGGTATAAGATACCCTTCACTACCCCTTGTAGTAATTTTTGTTATGTAGTCATGCTATTTGGATTAAAGAATTCTAGAGAAACTTACCAATGAGAAATGACTCTTATCTTTCATGACTTCATTCACAAGATCTTAGAAGATTACATTGATGACATCTTGGCTAAGTCTACAAGTCGTCAAGATCACATTGAGAATATTCATCTTATCTTTGAAAGGATTCAACTCTATAAGATGAGACTAAATCCTTGTAAGTTCGTCTTTGGTGTGGATGTCAAAAATATTTTAGGATTTGTTGTCTCCCATCGTGGAATCAAATTATATATGAATAAGATTGATGTGATTGTTAACATGGCTCCACCTAATAACATCTCTCAACTACATAATTTGCAAGGGAAAGTTCAAGCAATCCAAAGATTTGTATCTCAATTGGGTGATCACACCATTCCCTTCACTCATTGGTTGAAGAAAGGTGTTCATTTCTGATGGGATGATGAATGTGAAAAAGCTTTTGAATCTATCAAAAGTTACTTGGCTAATCCTCCCATCTTGATTCTAGCTATGTAATATAAACCATTTTTTCTCTATATCTCTATATAACCTCATGCTTTAGTAGCTTTGCTAGCTCAACATGATGATGATGGTAAAGAAAGAGTGGTCTACTACATTAGTCATATTTTGGTTGATTATGAAACTTGGTATTCTGCTATAGAATTTTTTTTTCTTTCTCTCATTTTTGCAACACATAAGTTATGACATTATTTTCTCCATGCAGAGACTCATGTGATTATTAAATTTTATCATCTTAAACACTTATTCACTATAATAATTTTTTTTTGAAGGTTAGTGAAATGGGTGATGTTTCTTTCCGAGTTTGATATTAAGTTTGTGACTTAGAAGGTGATTAAAGGAAAAGTGGCCACCGATCAATTAGTGGAAGCTCCCTCATCCCAATATTTTCCTAACTTGGATTTATTTTCAGATGAAAAACTATTTGCATTAAACCATGAACCTATGTGGTAAATGTATTTCAATGGATCGAGATTCCAAATCAGCTTTGGGATAGGTGTAGTTTTAATCTCACCTGAAGGGATTTGGTTCCTCTATCTTTTTGATTGGAATTTCATTTCACTAACAATACCACTAAGTATGAATCCCTTATTGTTGGCTTACATTCCACAATAAAATTAAATATTAAACATATATGTATTCATGGTGATTCTGAGTTGATTGTAAATCAAATCATAAGAGTGTATCAAGCTAAGCAAAGAATTCTATCTTAGTATCAGGATTTAGCTTTATCCTTGATTGATTGATTCTCTTCTTTCACCATAAATAGTGTTCCTAGGAGAGATAATCGTCACATGGACATGATAGCAAGTGAAACTTCCCTTGTACCCTCAGATGACAATGTAGATGAGTTCCACTTTGTAGTTCAAATTCTCTGCTCTCCTGCTCTCTCAGATCAACCTGAACCTGATAGTCTCATGTGTGCTCTCATGGACTTGGGGAATGGTATTATCATATCTATAATTATTTGAAGACTGTAAAATTTCTCATTGATGCAACTAAAAATACTTATTTTTGGATACACAAGCTTTCAACTCGATATATTATCCTATCTTCTATTATTTATCAAAAATCTTACAATGGTCTTCTTATTCGATGTCTCACTAAGGATAAAATACCCTTTACCCTCCAAGAAGCTCATTCAAGATCTAGGGGTGGACATTTTGGTGGTAAATACTTAGTGCATAAACTAATTTATATGGATATTATTAGCAAACAATGGAGCAAGACTCCTCTCCCTTTATCAAGAAATGTCCTCAATGCCAATACAATAATCTTGACTGGAGCTACCACACAAGAGCTTCAAAATCAAACCTCTCCTCGACAATTTGTAAAATGGGGGTTGGATATTATTGGGAAAATATCACCTCCTTCTTCTAAAGGACATATATTCATCATCACAACTACCAATTACTTTACGAAATGGGTTGAAGCTATTCAACTTCAATCCACTAATGTAGAAGCAATCTGTAGCTTTCTTTTGAATAATATTATTGCTCACTTTGGATTTCCTTCTACCCTTGTTTTTGATATGGTACTTCATTTAAGAACAAAGAGGTAAACCAATTCTTGGAAAAATTCCACATCCAACATCAATTTTGTACACTTTATTATCCTCAAGCTAATGGCCAAGCAAAAGATTATAACAAAAATCTTAAGCTAATTCTCTATATAATAGTAAACAAAATGGTAAAGACTGAAATACTCAATTGACTTATGCCTTATGGGCCTATCACACGAGTGTTTGTACGACTACTGGTACAACCCAATATAACCTCATGTATGGTGCTAAGACTATTATTCCTTTAGAGTTGGAAATTCCATCTTTGTGAGTTTCCCTTAAAGGGTTAATTGATGATGACACTTATCATGTTAAATGTCTAAACCATCTTGAGTTGCTTGTTGAGTGTTGATTACAAACCCTTGACCATATCCAGGCTTATCAAAAATCTATTTCTAAACATTATAATCAAAGTTTTGTTTCTCATACCTTTAAGGTGGGTGATCTCGTTCTCTATGAGAATCAGAGAAATGTAAATGTGCCACCTAATCAAAAGGGGAAATTTATCCCTAATTTGTTGGGTCCTTACATAATCACCTTTGTATATGGCTCTGGTACACATGGTTTGTCATCTATGCATAGTAATCCTCTAAAAGAACTAGTCAATACAATACATCTTTGCTGATACTATGCATAAGGTCTATGTGGCATGTGCATGATGCTCTTCCCTCTTCAGGGAATGTAGTCCGTTATGCTATGGCATTTCTTCATTAACACATTATCTTTTAAATTTGTGTTATGATGTGAACATGTGTATGTAGTTAATTTATTTAATTAGGAATTTTATATACATGTGTTTTAATTTTATGCTATGTATTAGTGCATTACATTTGATTAATTCTTTTATCCATACATTCTCACATTAACATTCTATCTATATCATTAAACATCTATTAGATCATCATTTTATTCAATTAAGCATACATACAATGTGTGTTTAATTAGATCACGATAGCATCTATGCTAGGCATACATCCATAAACATACATCCATAGCATAATACACATAAGAACACATATGCTGATCGAAAATATCATATATATATCAAAAATGTCATGTGCATGTATCACACCACTATAATAAAATGTGGTGTCTATATATTTGTATATGAATATCTACATAAAAATGCTATACAATAATGATATGATACAATAAAAAAATGTCTCTTGCCACTAGGGAATGGCTACCAGAACCCTCTGGTGTTGGTGGTGGTGGAGGAGGTTGTTGGATGTGTTGGTGTTTTAATTTTCCCAACAAGATATCAAGACAACCTAAAGAATATCTAATTCAAATGATTATTTTTCTTAAGGGATTGGCCAGCGAAGAGGAAAAGATAGAGAAACCTTTTCCTCTACACTTTAGGCATAACAAAACCTAGGCAAATGATGCTATAAAATATCACTTGAGATTCCTTGCCATTATCTTTAGATATTGTGATAAACATATATGTTCTCACTATTTAAACAAGAATTATAGATAAAACACCATGATGGGCTAGATCCTTGATATTTCTATGAATTCAGTTCTTTAAGAACATGAAAATAACATTATGCACATAAATATTGAAATAAGGGAAATTGTTCTTGAAATTCATAACCATGGAGCTCCATTTAGAGATATTCAATAGACTAGTGCTTTAAACCTAGGCAACAAATTCAAGATAGATATAACTGAACAATTAAATAATAGTAAATGACCTAGTTTCAATTAGGCTTTGTAACGATGCATCACACTGCTACCATGCAAAATTCACAACCAATTCTACTTACAAATCCCTGTAAACACTCAAGGCATTCAAAATTTCTTATATAATATATTTAATTCACTACTTGAGAGAAATCCATACAAGAAGCATTCAATCACAAGAAATCTGGTAGAGATGAACAAAATGGTCCTTGATCCAATTTTATTCATAAATGAAAAGAGGATTATAATTTAGGAGACCATTTAGCTTCAAACTTGGCATTGTATATTTAGAATTGAAGCTAATACTATTTTTAATGGTGTGAATTTTCACCCCCTTGCAAATTCCCCGTTTACGCTACCTCCTACCTTAGAGAATTAAACCTAATAATGCAATTTATATTTCTGCCACCTTCCCCTGTCCACTTGGTAGCTCTTTTACATGTTAGTTGGGGATGCTAATGCGGTGCGCGAACATCTGCACAACACACTACTATCCTGACAAGATTCCCACCTCTAGAATATGTAGATTCGTTGCACTCCTCTATTGGGCGTGAAGTGTAACATCTCCTACCCTTTGAACCGACTTTTAATGACTCCTTTGCCTCCATTTTTTCCCTTCAAATGGCTATCTTTTCCATTCAACTCATCTTCTTCACTTGCTTCTAGATCATCTTCACACTCTCTTCACTCTTCTCACTCACTTTCAACTCCTTCAAGATTCACTGCCTCCATTGAAGCTGCAAGTTGATAATTTATTGGTTTACTCTCTTTGTTGTTGTGGCAACATTGGTCTTTGAAAGCTTGCAAGATCGCTCCTTCTTCCATTTTCCTTGAGTGCACGTGGTTGAAGGTGATATCACTCCATCCTCCTAATTTGCATTATCATTTTAATATCATAACATATTGTTGTTCAACATGTTGCTTGGTATTCTCATTTCGATAGCTTTTTTTATCACATTACTTCAATCATTGCTATTTGGCTATCCATGGAGGTGGAAACACCAAAGCGAGGGATTGACTGAGGTAGTCCTCTAAACACAGCCCCAAAATTTTCTCATCTTCTATGTACAGGTTCTCCTTGAGGTGAAGATCTTGAAGGTATCAACTCATGGGTAGGAAGGTGCACTTTCCTCACCCTTCTTCATCATTTTGTAATTAGATTTAGGCTTAGTTATCTTCTCGACATTTTATTATTTTGTTGCTTTCTATTTCTATTATCACATCAAACTGCATCTGTTAGGTCGTTAGTAAGTTTTCCTTGGTTTTTGACTATACTTTACACTTTTTGTTCATATAGATTCCAATGCCCCAACAAGATGCCAATGTTCCACACTGTCATCCGTGTTCTACACTATAGTCCTTTGGTAGTGAGCTGTCTAAGTCACAGTCCCTCTGGCAACTTGCTCACTTGATTTCCTGAAACATTTGAGCTTGTAAAAGGAAAACAATAACCTGGTTGTTCTTCCTTTCAGCCTCTAAACTTTAAACTCTCTTGACACATTTCATTAGCTTGAGCTAGATCAAGGTAGCCTATTATTCTAGACCCTCCTATGACTTGGGGTCCTGAGCAGTCGGTCCCCCTCCTCTACATTTTGGTGAACCTTTTGTGAACAATGTAGTATCCATTTCCTTGTGTGGAGACTCCTCCTCCTATACCTTGTGTGGGTTGCATACTTGAGGGTTGTGAAACTTTATGAGCTTTACAACTCAGTCTACAACTTTCAGGTATGTTGTGTGACGGAGTGTGCGACACCGACACCTAGGAATGGATTTCTCAAAGTTCACTACTGATTTCACTTCATAGGAGATGGTCTTAGAAGTAGATACAAGTTTCTTTGATGACACCACTTGTGCCCCTACCCCTCCTATTCCTCCTATGACATTTCCTTTGAACGATGATGATGCTCTCACTATTCCTGTAGGGCATCTCATGGCTTTGGATAAGAGGCTATTGGATTTCACAAATCATTTGGGAAAAACAAAACACGACTAGGGCCTCCAAGGTTGTAAATGAGATGAGATACATGCTAGACAAAGATCGAATGGGCTTGAAGCTCCTCTGAGGCATCACTAACATAGTTTAAAACATATGTCCTCTCATACAACCTAGATTGGGTGTTACCCGAGGTTCTAGGCCCAAAACCTCTAGAAGGAAGGTATACATTTCAATGCTCATTACCTTAGTATACATGGCTAAATCGGGCCCTTCTATCAACATCTCCTCTATGCACGAGGTGCCTCCGACTGTCAAAGTAAACAAAATCCCTCTTGATTTCAACACTATCCCTTCTAATCCTAGCAGTGGCAACCTTGGGGGCCATGCTAGCTCTGGCAGTGGAAGCCTTGGCAGAAAAGGAGGTGGTGGTTCTCGTGGCTTTGGTGGTTCTGGTGGTTCTAGCGTCAATTCCATTGGTCCTATTTCATTGTTTGACCCTATTTTGAATGCTCTACAGAATATGGGTGAGATGTAGAATCAGCTGGCAAGCCTATCCTAGGCCACCTCCCAACTGATATTTCAACCTTTCTTCTGTCATAGTCCTCTTTCGAGAGTGATTTTGAACACTCCCTTCCCTCAGAGAATGAAGATTCCTAAATTTGAGAAATATGGTGGTAAGGGAGACTCACAGACACACGTGTCGACATTCAATGCAATGTGTACGCAATTCTTTCACCATGACGCCTTGATGGCCAAGTTATTTCCTAGATCTCTCAAGGACACAACATTGGAGTGGTACTGTTCTTTAGCTAATAACTCTGTATTCTCATTTGGTCAATTGATGAATCCATTTCTCTTACAATTCTAGGAGAACATCAAGTCGAAGATGGCCATTTCAGATCTCATCTAATGTAAGTAGGGAGAGCACAAGAAGATAAATAACTTCATCGCTCGATATCAAGCACTATTTTCATAGATCTCTTACCCTCTGCCCGACTCAAATGTGTAGAAGGTCTTCATCGACAACCTACAAAGGTCATGGCGAGAGAAGTTCACTTTGATGAAGTACCTTTCTTTTGCACATTTGTGTGCGGCCCTACGGGAATACCGGTAGATGATTCCCCAGTTTAGGGGATATTCCTTGTATTTTCATCCTGAGAGGAGATCCATTGTGTCGATCTATGGTAAGGGTAAATCATTTGCGAATGTAGTCACCACGTCTAGTGACAAAGGCCTAAAATGTAACAGGTTGTTCACAAATTTTTCTAAATCCCGCCCCTCTATCTTGAAAAAGTTATTGAAGGAAAAGATCATAACTTTACCAGATCCTCAACCCCTTACCGAGCCCTACCCTAATTGGTATGAAGAAAATATGTTCTTCCAATACCATTGAATTAATGGACATGGTACCAAGTGATGTATGCGCCTGTGTCATGAGATACATGATCACATCGATGATGATACTATTTGCCTCAATGGAAAAAAGAAGAATGTGAATAAATCTATGGTGAAAGCTAATTGTGAGTTGTAGATTTACACAAACCATTTTCCATCACACTATGCAAGCTTGATTGTTGAGCCTTCAGACCATTCCGAGGAAGTTCTTTAAAAGTACATCAATATGGTCTCGGTTACTTGCATTCCTTTAGCTCAGCCTTGTTGGCAAGAGACACTGCACAATTCATTTGGTGTTGTCATTGATGGGAACCCTTGTTAGTTATCCTATCTGCATGTTAGTATTTTCTCATACTGGAAGTCAGATTGAAGATTAGTGATTAACTGTTAAAGCTAGAACAAAGCATTCGACAGAATTGTGTTCATCGATTTATATGCAATTTCCTATTATCAATTTGTGTTGTGGATCTCAGGGAAGGTTTTTTCGATGTATGATCTATCCTATATTTGAATCATAGATCCTCGTATTGATTGGTGTGCAAGTTAGAAGATCCGGTTGATTGTTTTTCAGTCTAACAATGCAGAAAGGCCGACTTGATGAATGTAGTGTGTTGCAGATGTTTGAGGTGAAATTGTTTAAGGTGTTTTTGTGTTCGAGGATGTTGTTTTGGGTCTTCACTATGTTGTGGCCAACATTGGTTGATTCACATTAATATTTTTTTTTGATTTGGGCTGACAGTTTGTACACATGTTTTATTATTTTGTTAAAGCCGACAAGTAGCGATGTAATCTCTTGTTGCGGATATATATAAGCGATTTTTTATACCATTTGGATGTATGGTGTGCACGAATAATGTTCTAATCTTTCGAAGGCAGAGGCATAGTGTGAAGAAGTGTGAAGAAGAGTGAGAAGAGTTTATGTGCTTAAACCAGAACTGTAATCAGGCATTAGCATATGCTATTTTCTCAGCTCAAAATCTTGTGGATGTAATCTGAATGTTTCTGTAAGACAGTGTGTCTTCCTTTGGGCAGTAAGACTTTTTGTATTTGAGTAGTGAGCTCTAGGTAGTGTGCCTGAATGCATGTGCATTCCACTTTTGTAAACACTTATATTGAGTCTACTCATATTGTGGATTGACCTCCACCATGGTTTTTCCCCTAATAGGGTTTCCATGTAAAAATCCTTGTGCTATGGTGTTGTGGTTGATTGCTTTGTGTTCTTGCATATTTCTTTTGCTTCAATGCTATAAGTGGTTTAAAGATCAGGTTAATAAAGTTAAATTTTGCAAAACACTTATTCGCCCCCCTCTTAGTGTTCCTTGATTCCAACAAGCATGTGACTAGTTCACTAGATTTAACCTTCACATTGCAGGATGTGCCCATGAATGGGAATCCTTCTCCTTTGTACATTCCTGCTCGCCTCAATGGGAAAGTTGTGACTAGGATCCTAGGATTACAAAGGAGACATTGCTTCTAAATTTCCTCCATAAGGAGGGATACGAGAAGACGGAAAGAACCATATGTACCCATGATGGACTCTCGCTTGCTCCCCTTGGTTCTATCTCTCTTTTGATCTTGGTAGGTCCCAAGGCTGTGAATACTTTTTTTGATATCATCCTGGAGTCTAACTTATTCAGAGTGAAACTAAGGATCCCCTTAGTAATATTTTCTTTTGGAATCCTAAGGGGGGGCTCCTACCTTCAGTAGGTGCTCGGTCTTGTGGCGATTTCGTTCAAATATCCATAGGACCAAGTACCTGTGGATCCATCTCTCTCTCTTGCACTTGATTTCGTCAGATTGCGGTCTTCTTCCTCAACAGTTTAGGTATACATTCCTCAGATTTCACTCTACTTTACCGTGCATTCATTGACACTTATGCTTGCTAAAGTGGGGGAAAAAATTAATGACGTGAATTTGCACCCCCTTGAAAATTCCCCATTTACGCTACCTCCTACCTTAGAGAATTAAATCCGATAATGCAATTCATATTTTTGCCACCTTTCATTGTCCACTTGGTAGCTTTTTACGTGTCAGTGGGGGATATTCTCTCAGGAAAATTAGCACGACATGTGGATGTTTGCGCGACGTGCTATTGTCTTGATAGGATTCCTACCTTTGGGATTTGTAGAGGCATTGTACTCCTCCATTGGATGCGAAGTGTAATGTCTCCTGCCCTTTGAACCGACTTTGAAAGACTCCTTTTCCTCCATTTTTTCCTTCAAATGGCTATTTTATCCATTCAACTCATCTTCTTCACCTGCTTTCGGATCATCTTCACACTCTCTTCATTCTTCTCACTCACTTTTAGATCCTTCAAGCTCCACCACCTCCACTAAAGCTACAAGTTGATACTTTGTTGGTTTACTCTCTTCAATGTTGCGACAATGTTGTTCTTTGAAATCTTGCAAGCTTGCTCCTTCTTCTATTTTCCTTGAGTGCACGTGGTTGAAGGTGATATCACTCCATCCTCCTACTTTGCATTATGGTTTTAATATCATAGCATATTGTTGTTCAACACGTTGCTTGGTATTCTCATTTCAATAGCTTTCTTTATCACATTTCTTCAATCGTTGTTATCTAGCTATCCATGGAGGTGGAAATACCAAAGTGGGGGACTTCCTGAGGCAGTCCTCTAAACACAACCCCAACATTTTCCCATCTTCTGTGTGGAGGTTCTCCTTGAGGTGAAGATATTGAATATGTCAACTCGTGGGTAGGAAGGTGCACTTTCCTCACCCTTCTTTGTCATTTCATAATTAGATTTAGTCTTAGTTCTCTTCTCAATATTCTGTTGTTTTGCTACTTTTTGTTTCTATTATCACATCAAACTGCATCTGTTAGGTTGTTAGTAAATTTTCCTTGGTTTTTGACCATACTTTACGCTTTCTATCCGTAAAAATGCCAACACCCCATTGAGACACCAACACACTGTGCTATAGTCGTGTCCCATGCTATAGTCCTCCGGCAGGGAGCTATCTAAGTCACAGTTCGAACTCTAGAAACTTGCTAACCTGACTTCTTGAAACATTCGGGCTTGTAAAAGGACAAAAACAACTTGGTTGTTCTTCCTTTCAACCTCTAAAATTTAAACTCTCTTGACACATTTCGCTATCTTGAGGTAGATCAGGGAAGCCTATTGTTTAGATCCTCTCGTGACCATGGGTCCTAAGCAATCAGTCCCCCTCCTCTACACTATTATACAAAAATGACTAATTATATCAAAATCCTTTCACATAAAACCTAGATTAAAAAACACTAACAGGTTTACAAAATGCTCTGCGTACAAATTTTCTCCAAGATCCTATGAAAAAGGTCTTGAATTCCCTTTTATAGAAACAAGGGAGCAAAAAAAGCTTCAAGCCTATGAACAAGTGTCATATTTTCATTTGAAAAATTTTCCCACTTAGGATCAAACAAAATACAAGTACAAATGCCGCATGAGAAAGCAAACATTCTTCAAAAAAGACAAAAGTAGTTTTATGTGATGTTGAAGTTTGTTGTCGATCCTTTGGTGATGAAAGAAAGGAGTCATAACACATGTACTTTGATGTACCATCTTCATCACATTTTACTTCCTCAAAATGCTTGGGAGACTACTGACTTAGACAAAAGGAAAAAAATAGGTCCACAAGAAGACAAAATATCTGCTCAAACTAAAGAAGATATCCTTTTTATACCGAGTGGACCATAAAAGGACAAAAAAAATTACCCATCCTTTGAAAGGATAAAGAAATAAATAATATTCAAATATCAATTTACAAAAAGGATCCCACTTGGGTGGCAAAAAGTTCATAACTCAGTTAGCTAATTGTACTGTTCATCCCAAGCCTGGTATGACCTTTCTGAAGGCCATTCATATGCAATGAGAAAATCCATATTTTACGTGTAGCGATGGTATTTGGATAGATTAAATCAACTTCCTTCTAAAATTCTTCCATAAGCTGATTTGTATCCAATATCTTATCCATACAAATTTTCAAGAGCTCTACATCAATATTATTATCATCGCAAATGAAAAAGGCCAAGGTAGGAGTTATTGCTTCATATTATAATTCCCATTGTTGGAAATCCTTGACTTCTCCATCCTCCTTAATATTAAGCATAATATTGATGTCACTATTGTCAAACTACTCAATCCTTGCCTTTGATCTTTCTACTAGTTGATCCATGAATCCTTGCATTTTTCTTGTTGTCTTTTCCATGTTATAACTAGGCAATATTCCTTCTGGTGGATTTGGTTCATTGGAATATCCTCTGTACATCCCCTATAATGAGATTATTCTAGGGACCCATTTATTAATAATGCTTTAGCCTTCTATTTATCACCAAGAATCCTTTTGACTGCCACCACTAATTGGGAGTAGTCCTTGTGGACACTCTCTGTCTTTCTCAAAAATTTAGACATTAAATGTCCCAATATTTTTGACACAACATGATAAATGTTATTATGTTGGTTAGTTTAAAATTATCTGATTAGTTCTTCCAAAACATTGATTTGTTCTTTAAGCTCTTCATCCTCCTTGCTTAAGTCTGACTATGGTGGAGCTGAAGAAGAGCTTGGAACTAATGCACTAGAACTTACCACTAATTCTCTAGATGGAGGAGACGTTGCTACTACTTGTTGCATTTGGATCTCCATTACCATTAGCCTATTGTATTCTTGAGCAAGTGCTAGATGATCTTGTAGTATTTTATCATATTTGGCCTAGAGGGCCTCTATAGTAGCTTTACTAAATCTGAGAGTATCAATTGCTAAGGTTGTAGCCTCAATAACAAAGGTATTAGAGACTCTTTATTACCAAGTTTCCCTTAATCTCCTAAGATGCTTCAACTATTAGTGTCTTGTCTATGTTGGGAGAAAGGGCCCAAATAGAAAGGGTTTCCCATTTAGGGTTGAAACTTGATCCTGATAATACTGTAGCAACTTGATATTCAAAGGAAAATATTTCTTGATCTTGTTTCCTTATGGTATCAAAAGAAATTACTGAAGCTACATCTCATTCAGTGAGAGTCAAGATTCCACTATCTCTTACTATTTTTCTTCCCTCCTCTAGGGTAATGCTTTTGACATTGACCCTTATTTCCGTAAGTAATTTCTAGGATACTTCTTCATATTTCTCCTTTGGAACTTTTGCCTTTTCTTCCTCAAGTCTTGCAAGGTACTCATCCCTTCTAGCCCATAGAATTTTTTTAGAAAATTCTTGAGTTTTTAGAAACTCATTATCTTCCATGAATCTTTGACAAGCCACATACCTGATGTCATTTGTTGTATCTCTTCCCCCTCTAATCTTGTCACCCAACCTATTTTGGGGAAATATTACTTGTTCATCCCTTTGTGGGGAAGGAATTTCCCTACTCACCTCTTCATTAGTAACCTCTAATTCTGTTGCACAAATGGTTTCCATTGCACCAAAAGATCAACCTATTAATGCCTGATACACCCATCAAAGTTAATGAATCCATGGGATACCGATTAATCCATGTCACGAACCCGAGCACTGCACTGCACATCACAAGAAGACCACGGGAACACACCTTACAAAAATCCCCCTAATGCAAGCAAGGGGTTTGAACCGGTGACCCAAGCTTTGATACCAATTTTTGCACAAACAATTGGAATTGCACCAAAATATCGACTTGTTAATTCCCTATACAATATTCAGAGTTAATGAATCCATGGGAGGCGGTTAAGCCATGTCACAAACCCGATCATCGTGCTAAGAAAAACAAGGATACCAAGGGTGCACACCTTGCAACAAAGTATTCTTCCTCATCAAGACCAATAGGGTAATCCACTAATGGTGATTGGTCAATTCTTCTTCTTTTTGGAGGGTGCTCTTGAGGAGTAGGATCATCAAGAATGACAACATTAGGAGAGGAAGGGGGTTCCTATTGTGGTGATGGTGGTGCAGCTACAGGAGGAGGAGATTTTTGAGCATTCTCTCTTATCACCACTCCTTTCGACCCTCTCTTAAAAACATAAACATATGGGTCTAGTGTAGGTGGATGATATGAAGGCCTTTCTTTAATAGCAGGAGCCTTTCCAACTATCCTATCAATATTCTGCAAGATTGCTTGGATCCTTGCAATTGGATTTGTAACATCTACATAGGCACCCTAGTCATTCTCAATCATTTTTCCTTTCTCCACCTTAGAATTCCTAAAAGAAATCCATTTAACTATAATTTGATTCACTATTTGTCATCCTTGCAATTTCTAATGACATCCTCACTAAAATATGTTTTGTGCACATATTGTGACCTCTTAATGCTTGTTCTAAGGTGTTCAATAAATACTATAGGATCAAAGTTTCTTTCTATTTCTTGACCCATTTTATAACTCTTCAGTCCAACTTATGGAAGAATGAGCCCTTCCTCTACCAACTTAAGTGAAACTTATCATATTCACAAGTAGTTGTCATATAATTTCCAAAAATGTAATCCTCAAAGGTACATATCTTGACATGATGTGGGGACCAACAAGGAATCCATATCCCCTTACTACTATGCAATCTGAATGGAGATAGAAATCTCCCCAATTATGTTGTAATCCTAGCTTAGGCCTCCTTTCCATTGGCCTTAGAAAATCCAAAATTTCCTTTTGTAACCTAACATCTGGAACTCCCAATAGTGACAACACATTTTCTATAAAATGATTCCTAAAAATAACAAAACTTGCTTCTTCAAAATTCACATCCCAAACATGTGTCCAACATTGGACTGGGATATCATTTCCTTGACCATCATTATCACAAATATGTAATGCAAGACTCCATTCCCCTTTCCATTCAAATAAGAACATATGACACAACAAGGAGTACCATCTGAATGTAATCATTTTATTGCTTCTCTTAATCTCCACTAGCTAATTATGTATAGAATTTTCAACATAAGTTACATAACCATATTCATCATTAACTAGGAGATTTTGAATGTTGGCCACCATGTACATGAGATGAATTGGGATCCTTCTTATCTCCCCCGAGGACCTGACATAAAGCGTAGTATGTTCTAACAAAATAATTCTCAAAGGAATCAATCTTGAATGGTTCCATCTCATTAGGGTGTTTTCTAATAGACCTTCCATCAAAACCCTTGCTCATGTGCTTAGGTAGCCAAAACGCTCTGAAGCCGCTTCTATCTTGTTGATACTTTTGCTTGAAAGTATCAAAATCAATTGGATTACATACAACTAGGTTCAATTTGAATACCTCAAAAATAGAAACCTTATCAATTTTAACTAGAATACCACTAGATAGAGCCCTAATTTCTCTTATTTTTTCATCATAATTTTCTGCCATAGATTTGAGCAGATCCACATCCATAAAGACATTGGGCACTATCAATTTCCCTAGGTCACATATGTAGAGATTGGAAATTGGGACCTTAGAATTTCTTTTTCTATACCAATGATAGAATAATTGCCACCGACCCATGGGAATTTTCACATCTTTGTACTCACATGCCTTATCCACTAAAGCACCTTCCACACAAGGACTATGGAATTTAATTTTCTGAGAGGATGGTATTGGTAGCTATGCAATTAAGTCTTCATATAGGGTTCTCTTTGGAGTAGAAGAAGAAGGTTGGATTCCCAGTGGACTCATGTTTGCAATTTAATTTTGAAACAAGGGATTTTCTAGTGACAAGTTCTAGGGTTTTTTGAGAATTTTAGGCAGTAACTAGGGCAATTCTTATGAAAATTCAAGAAAAAATATGTACCCTAGCTTAACTTCAACTCTAGAATTCAATTAAGTATAATTATGAACCTTATGATAGTAGTTTGAATGAGTTTCCTATTATGAATGTAATTACTTATTTGTTTTCTTTTGAAAACTCTAGCTGCTACGAAATGATTTTAAATGCCACAAATTCTTCTCACTGGATGCTCAAAATGGTAAGTGAATGGTTCAATTGATTGGATTGCAACTTTTATGGAAGAAAAAGCATTAATGACACAACTGAAAGCCATATTTTCACCATTATTTTTAGATCTTGTGAGCTAGAGCTCGCAACTACTTGTTTACTGAGTTTGAATCTCAACTGTTGATCCTCAAGCAAAAAGACAAGATCAAATCATCATAAATGATCTGACTAGTTTGAATATCATTGGCGGGCATTAAAAAGATCATTAGCCAATAGGTTTTCTCCATGTGGGATTACCTTTAAGACTCAACATAAGATGCACCAACAATCACTTTTGAGCACGTGGTAGATTTCCTTCCGAGACCTCAGAATTAGACTATTGGAAAGAACTTGCAGAATGGAAAAATTCTTTAAGATTTCACCACGTGGCTCTCTTATTCTCATGCTTTAAAACCTTATTTTTTATAAAGGAATTACCAAGATCAATGAGAAATGAGCACGTGTCCCTTTCATGGATTAAAAAATTGACACCTGTCACCTTTCCATGCTTCTACAGCCTCATATGAGTCTTTATAAAAATTCTTCACGTAATGATGAAAAGCCAATAAAATTAACAATATCAAATTTCCACAATCCATATTGTAGTTTTGTGTAATTTTTGGATTTGATTGTGTTGATTTTTTTTTCATCAACACTATGGATCACACTCTGTGATCCATCATTAGGATGGTAGAGAGAAAGAGGGGAAGAAAATGACAATGTATCATGGAGTGTGATCCGAAACATTGATGAAAAAAATTCAACACAATCAAATCCAAAAAGCAAATAAAATGTCACCACATGGTCCCCTTTAGATGCAGTTGGTAGAATACTGTCGGGGATATGCCATGTGTCTCTCTTCCATGATTCTGCAAGGTGATTGTGGGTCTGCCTTAAGGGGATCCATGGAATGGTGGAATTCCTTAAATCCTACCACATAGAACTAGTGGGGTCTTTCAATAATCCCATAATAATGAGCAATGCTCAATATGCCATGCGTCATTGTTTTTTGTAGTTCAACAACTAAATTTTTTATTTAATATAAAATCCTCTATGGAATGGCGAAAACCAATAGAATGGTTCTATTTTTTGGTATTTGATTAGTTTTGTGGGTATTTTTACTCAATAAAATATTCATGCAGGGAGCAAGCTCGAGCAACTTAAAGGTCATTAAAATACACGTTCTTTAAGAACAACTTAAATCAAATAGGAAAGGAGAGGGGCTGACTTTAATAAGGGAGCAGACATAATAATTAGGCTTTTGTAAATTATTTTAGTTCGTGGGTTTAGGCAGTAACCTTAGGTATGAGGGGCCGATGAACAGATGGATATGAGACTCAACATTATAACTAAATCAACTAGAAATAGGTGATAGGAGGTCAACGAAAAAATAGAACAAAAGTGACAAAATTTCTTAGAGCTAGGGTTTTAGGGTTCCAAACCTAAACAAAGACTAAAGCAATATTTATACCAAACCCTGACAGGGAAATACCCATTCTAAAGCTTAGATTAGGGGCAAAAACTAGGAGCCAAGGAAATTTTCAGCAAAAGCACTAACAAGATGGATGCATGGGAGTGAAATCGGTGTGATCACGACATAGAAATGCTCCCTGACTGCAATCCTCCTACCTCCCCTTGTAACTCTGCTACCCGCTCTCGTAGGGATGTGATGTGCTCTATGAGTGTAGCCTCCCACTCCCAAGCCTCTCATAGCTCATATCTCAACTGTTGCACCTAAGGATGCTAGAGATCATTGGGTACTATCCTCGTAGCCTCCAATTTCCTCCTGAGGTCATTGAAATGGATCTATAGAGTGTCATGTGCCTTCTCAACACACTCAACTCATGTCATGACCTAGTCTCTTGATAAGCATAAAGAGGAGCTTCACACCCCTTTGATCCTATTTCTCAATCATCACAAAAGCTTAATAGTGTGTTAGAAAACCTCCACATGAGTCTCCTCATAGGCTATCCTCATATGTACTAGTAAAATCTTGCATAGTTGGGTGTAGTGCCCTATTGTGGGTGGCTTGTAGGCATCAAGGACCAACCCCCGAATTTGGGTAGCTGGGATTGCCTCTAAAATGAATCAATCAAAGAATTCAAGCCACTCCTATGTGAAC
Organism: Sequoia sempervirens; assembly: GCA_007258455.2. Taxonomy (NCBI): domain Eukaryota; kingdom Viridiplantae; phylum Streptophyta; class Pinopsida; order Cupressales; family Cupressaceae; genus Sequoia; species Sequoia sempervirens. The sequence continues at coordinate 548,119,543 of VDFB02271358.1, read as the reverse complement.
ACTGCAACCATAGAGAAATTGGACAATATCAAGATCATATCATCAAATTATATATAAGATAATGTAACAAATTAACTGAAATGAAATAAAATATATCACATCCAAATCCATACATAGGTCCCCAACCTACCAGTGTGGATCTGGGTGTGGAGCACCACTACTAGAGGTGATGATTGACCCTATAGCCATTGCAGAATGTGGTACAACCTTTTAGATTTCAAGATGTGACCAATATTGTAGGAGTGCACATGGGTGATGCTACATGCTGCCATTGCTTTGGTCTCTCCTTTGCTCTACCCATTGCTACCTCATCCTCCTCCTCGCCACTCCTAGTTGCCTCACCCTCAAACCCCTGAGCACCAATGTCACCCATGGGGGCATCAGTTGGGGAAATTATGGTAGGACCTGCTATCAACCACCAGTTGGAAAAGCCAACTAAACACATTGACATCATCGATTGCTAGGGCCTTTGGTTGGTCCTTGTACAAGCCATCATCACTGATAAGAATGCCATCAACAATGGTGGGATGAGGATGGTATCCTACTCTAGTCACACTCATATGCGATTGTATGTACATCAATGTGACTGGTGGGATGGTCTACACATGGTCAAACTATCGCGAGTCTTGATGCTAATAGTATGGTATAATAATATGGTCTGATCAATCAACCAAGAGTTGATCTCATTTCATCCTCCATAGCTACCTCATGTCTGATAGCCAGATGCATCCACCTATATAGCCTCTAGAAAATGTCACCGCTCCTTAAAATTTCAAATCTGTCTCCAAAAAAGGTCATTGAGCTGCTAGTTACACAATAATGGGTATACATGCACTTAAGGGTCACCCTATGCTAGTCCCTGGGGATATTCAACCAGTCATGTACATCTAATATACTTGAACACCCATACCTATAGAAGCACGTAAGTAGTGATGCTATGATACTCATAGTGTATATATCACCTAAGGTCATGGTATAAGTGAGCAAGCATGATCTGACCCTAGGTGAAGACAATCCTCCTCTCCCCCACATGAATATAATGGATGAGGCCCCTGAGGAGGTGAGAGCCTCACCCATTGATAGTGACATGTAATCCCACTATCATGATCATAATGTGATGCAATAGCAACACTTCCACGTGACCCTACTCTAACCGCCTCATGTAAATATGGTTGATGGTGTCCTCAAGAATGGTACAAACCATGCAGTACTATGACATCACCTACACATCTTAGGCTGAATTTCCCTCATACATCATGAGTGCTCTCCTTAGATGGGAATTTTTAGGATACATTATACATCCTCGAGCATGACAATCATCTCCTTGTTAGGAGGTGAAACGAAGAGGTGTTCACATCCTACCTCTCCATCAATGCCATCAATAGATGTGTGGAAGTGCATCATGGGTATGGTGTATACCCACTAGAACTCAAACCGCTACAAGAACCTATAGTCATCAACAATGATCTCATGGATGTGACTCCTCAGTAATGATAGAATCACATTGTCTCTATGCTCATGGATCTCGAGAAACTCCTGTAAAACCATAAAAAGACTGTCAAGGAAAATCTATCTCTACTCTACATCTTCTAAAATTATCTTTCTCTATCTCTGAGATACCCATATGTCGCACAAACATTTGCATAGCCTGTTGACATACAAGGCCTGATTGGCTGATAATAGTGCACAAGGACACCAATGCAACCGATAGACCCTAACATGTCAAAAACTGCCAATGCATCCATAGAACACCATCACATCATTTGGCCGCCTATGCTACTCCTGAATTTTCTAATGCTAAAAAAACACAAAAAATGAAAGGCTAGGGGAAAATTTTCTCGTACCTCATCCAGTGGCTCGCCCTATCCACGTTGATCCATAGCTACTTGATCCTCAAAAGGCTGAAGTATCGTCTATGAGGCATTTTTTTTGAAAAATCTATAGAAAAGTTAAGAAAAGCCTCATAGAGAACAATGAAAATGACCTTCCATGGGCCCACAATAAGAGTATATAGGTCAATTTTTTCCCATTTTTCATGGAAATTTTTCCCTAGACTTCCTACCTCCCTATTTTCACCCATCTAGCTAGGGGAAAAATAGGAGGGGGCATATAATCACTTCTTCATAGAAATTTTCTTCCAATTCACCAAAAAAATTCTTAAGCATTCTTCTCACCATGATAGCTTCTTTTGATTTTGAAACTGACCCAATTTTGACTTTTGTAGAACCAAAATTCATGTCAGATGTCGTAGTCTCTTGCTGAGCTAGAACACTAGGAGCATCATTAGTATCTGCCTACTCAACCTTTGTAGCCTCTATAATATCCTTTTTGGAAAAAAATTGTAAAATTAAAAAACATTTGTAAAATTTTAGAATTGGCATTTATGTCTCCTTAGCTACTTTAGTGTAGCTAATTTTTTCAAAAATCAGCTCACTATAGTGGGGGAAAACTATAGTGTCATAAAATTGCACCTTGTGGCAATTTCACACTTACACATTAGGCCTACTGCATTTATGATACAAACCTATAAGTTTGAATTTCATGATTTTGACTTCATAGGTGACAACGATGAAGCATTAACATCCTGAATACCTTGTGAAAGGTTTTGAGTGGCACACTTGCACAACATGTGGACATATTCACACAACACTAGCATCCCCAAAATTTCTAATATTTAAACGTGAATATTCTATGTCTTTTTCCTATGTCACACATCATAATGACAAGGAAGCATTAGTAATGACTCCTCCCGCCCATACAACCTCACAAAACCTCATTTTTCCTTCTCATTCTCATTAATTCTTACATGATCTCATTCTATATTTCTCTCTCTCTCTCTCATTATATTATAGCTTCTTTCATCCTTTCTCACTTCTTCTTGCTCTCTCACTTTTATAGTGAAGCTCTATCAGATTTCTTCCTCAAGCAACAATCAAGGCTACTCTTGCATGCATTTCTATCATGTTTCTCTATCCAAGAGGGGAGCCACATGTTTTTGGTAATGCTCTTTTATTATCTTATCTAATCTATTTGATATTGTTTATGTGATCTCTAGTTTATCTTATTTGTTATAGGGGTTCTCCTCCTTGTGGGGTTTTTCTTTCTATCACTCATCTTTTACATTTGTGATAGGGTTTCTCCTCCTTTTTGGGGTTTGTTTCTATCACACATATTTTACTTTATGCATTTTATCCATCTCTATCCTATCTAGCTATTTGTGGAGGTGGAAACACCAAAACATGGGTTTGACTGAGGCAAGCCTCGAAACAACCCCCAACATTTTCCTTGTTTTGTGTATGTGCAGATGTACAAGTTTAATAAGATGGACATTTTGAATTCAAGACTTTTATTCTCTGTTTTACTAGAGATGACAACAAGGGGCACATACATCCCTACAACACATTTTCATTCTTGGCTAATGACTAATCCTCTTGGGCATAAAATCTATGGTTTAAGTTCTTTCTATTTCTATATATTAGAGATTTTAATTCTATCATTTGTTCCTGCAATTAAGTGATCTCATTATTCTTGTCATTACTAGGTTAACATTCATTCAATTAAATTGTGCAAATGTTCTTCATTCTTTATCTTGTCACCTAAGATTTGATCCTTGAGGTAACCGAGGGCTATTTGCTCCTTAAGACTCCATCATATTGATAGTAGTGAATCCCTTCTTTACAATTATAGTCATATATCTTTGATATGTAGCCCTCGCATTCTTGAGACCAAAAGGCATTACCTAGTAACAAAAGGTTCCCCATGGGGTTATAAAGGTTGTTTTATGTTGATCTTCATTTGATATCTGATTGTATCCTAACAAACCATCCATGAGTGACAACATTTCTTGTCTCATCATTGAATGCACAATGATATCAATGTTAGGGAGTTGGAAATCATCTTTTGGGCATAACTTATTGAGATCTTGGAAGTTAGTGCATATTATAATACCCCTAATGGGTTTTGAAACTAACACTGTATTGTGAACCCACTCAGAATAGTTGATCAGACAAATGAATCCAGCCTCAAGAAGTTTTTGTAATTCTTTTTTGATTAAGAGAGCAATTTACAGATGCATTTTTCTTAGCTTTTGCTTAACTAATTTGGTGTTAAGGTATACTTCCAAATTGTGGACCACAAGAGATGGGTCAAGTCCTGGCATGTCTGAATGGGGCCAAGCAATTTTTTTGAATCTCTATTTAAGGAAATATGATATTTTTTGATTTTGATTTTTTTCAAGATCTACAACCATGAAAGTGATCTTTGGTTCTTCTTTTATCCCCAGGTTGATTTTAGTAGTTTCTTTAGCTAGTACTATATATGCTTCTTTATAGTGGGAAATAGAATCAAGTGCCTCACCCTCTAGCACCTTAAAGAGGTTTTCACTAGAAGATACATTTTTATTTTTACTTTTTCATGATTCAAAAGTGCCTCGTTGAGGTTTTCACTAAGGGATAGTTCTTTTCTATTCTTTTATTTTTTATTTATATGACTGAAGCATAAGATTTGTTCCCTGAAGTAAGCACCTTTGTGTAATTTAACTTTAAATTATCCCTTGTGATCTCCTATAAGTACATGTTCTTGAATAACTATAAGTTTGACAATTTCTTCATCATTCTAGAAAGTATCAAGAATTGGAGGTCCTTGTTGGTCCTAATCAATAAGTTTAGGATAGATAAGTGGAAGGTTAATGGGATTAGATGGTGTGATGGTATAGATATGTGTGTCATTGAATATTTGGGTGATATGTTTGAAAGGTTATTTTTTGGGCCCCACTTGAGGGTTGTTGATGGAATTAGAGGCCTTACCTTCTTTAATGTAAGTACATGTAGGCTCATTGGGTACAATCACGATTGATCTGTATCCTAGCTCATTATGGCCCATATTGTTCATAAGTTGAATAGGCTCCATTATTCCTTTTTTGTGAGCCCCATGTCCATTTCCTTTATATACCATATTTTTACACAAATCACAGCCTTTAGGATATCTTTCTATTTGCAAAGAAGGTAACTATTCATCCTTAAATCCTTGTATAGCCATGAAGAAATATCATCACTAAGATCTTCTTTGTCTAGAAGGCCCCATTTTTTTAATGTTTTAAAATTTACCTTAGGTTCTACCTTTAATGTCGTAGGATGGCCATGGGATGAAGGTGAAAGGGGGAGTTGTCCTATACAAAATGAATTGTGTAGTCCATACTCTCCACACCCCTTGTTAGTGATCTTGATCTTTATTTTAGGAAAGGTTTGTGAGATGGATGTAATTTTTAATGTAGAGGGGTATATGTATGATGAAGTAGATGCAACATTATTAATTGGACAATGATGTGAAATGTTATAACTACCTTCCAAAAATTGCAATATTTGAATTGTTGGGGATCCATCAAAATGGTGATTTCATTACCATTGTATGAGAATTTGAAGCACTTGTGGTAGGTGGATGGGATATCTTGCATGGTGTGAATCAATGGTTGGCTAATAAGAATATTGTATGAGAGATCAAGATCCAAGATTTGACACATGGTCTCCATGTTAGTCGATCCAACTTGTATAGGTATTTTATGGTACCCTCATATTCTCATTCAACATAATCATAAGATTTGATAGTTATTTTCTTTTGGGGGTCAATGATGTCTTTAGATAACCTATTTTCTTCATTAATTTTAAAGTACACAAATTGAGACTAGATCAGCCATCTATTAGGAATCGTTTAACGACGTGTTTGTGGATACATGATTAAATGTGGAGTGATTTATTATGGGGGATGTAAATATGTAAACATTTATTTGTGAATGTGAGGTGATGTGTAGGTGAAAGGTTCCCAACTATGGCTTTGAATTGGTTAATTTGATGTCACTAGGTAGCATGATTCTTGTAAATTTTTTTTGAAAATATCTCTAAGAATAGGGGAGGTACGAAGTAAATCCAAGATGGAAATTTGAGTTCAAGTCTTGCTGAGATGGTCAAGGATGTTTTATTTATTGGATGCAGAAGGAGATGAGGAGGAGGAGGCTCATTGAATTTTCACTCGGTCTCTTCGGGTGGAGACAACACAATTGGTAGATTTGATGGCCACGATAGTGATGTGATCATGACTTTCTTCAATATGGCCAATTATTGAGTCATGGGATGGAGTTTAAATGGTGTTGGTGTATGTATAATGTACTTATTTATGACACTCAAAATTTTTCCCTTCATTATGTGATGGAAAGGGTTGTGTGTATACTCTCAATTGTTCATTAGGAGATTGATGGGATTGACCTTTGATGGTTATTTCTCCTTTATCAATAAGGTCTTGTATGTGATTTTTTAACTTTGTAAATTTAGCTGTGTGGCGACCTTTAACCTTATGATATTCAAAATATTTATTATATTTATACCATACAAGTTTTGGTTGATTTTCATCAAAAAAATTAGTCAATGGAAACTTTATGAGATTAGTTTGATAAAGTTTGTATAATATCACTTTGATTGATTCTCCCAAAGGGGTGTGCTTGTGTTTTGATTGATTAATTTTTTTAGGTTTACCTTAGGTAATATTATTAGTGTTGAAGACATTTTATTTTTGAGGTAAGTTTTGATCATTAGATGGTGTAGGTTAGATGTTTTGCATTTCTTTGCTATTAGTTACACCATCATTCACAACATTTTTGTTTTTAGACCAAAATCTATATTTTTCATTAGATTGATTATCATTTCCTTATGGCCTTTGAAAATTTTGATTAATCCTTTAGTAATTAAAACCTTTTCAATTTTAAAGCCTTTATCAATAATTTCATCGAAAGAGTTGATACATTGTAATTGTAGGTGAAAACCTATTTCTAAATTTAAATTTTGGACAAAGATTTTCACCGATTGTTTCTTAGGCATGTAAGGAAAATAGAATAGCTAGATGTCTCCAATGTTGAAGGAATGTGGCAAAATTTTCCCCAAGTTTTTGTCTACTATTTCACAAATCAAACATTGTGACTTCATGTTAAATATTGTATGAAAAATGAACCAAAAATACTTCAGCTAGATCTGTGAAGGTAGGAATTGAACCATGGGGAAGATGTGTAAACCACTCTAAAGCTTATCCCCCAAGGCCCCTAGGAAAATTTCTTATAAGTTACACATCACTATAGGCCACCTCTTGCAATGATATGATTTTTTTTTGTGTTCTCTTGGATCACCCTCACCCTTATTTTGTTGAGTTTAGGTGCTTCATAGTTCTTCAGGAAGGGGATGACTAACATATAATTTTCAAAAGGGATAAGGACATATGTCCTCAAATCTATATGTATTCTTAGAGTGACCTACTTGAAGCCCTTGGATCATGCTCTTCATATTTTGTACACTAGTAGAATTTGGCAAATAAATGATTAGGTGACTAAAAATTTTAGTCACAACAACTAAAGATGACTAAATTCTACTCATTTTTTTGTAACACAACTATAAATGACTAAATAAATGACTAATTTGATCATAGAGTAAAAACACAACTAAATAATTAGTCACACAAATAAAAATTAGACAATATGATATTAAAGTGGATAATTGAGGGAGTGGGTTGTATTTACATGATTAAAGTGGATATGATATTATTATATAGCATTATATTTATATTCTAATTTATTTAATATTATATAATAATATAATATTATAATATATTTAATATTATAATATTATATAGATATATAATATAATATATATACCCCTAATATAATATATAATATAATATAATATAATATAATAATATAATATAATATATATATAATATAATATATATATATATAATATATAATATAATATAATATAATAATATAATATAATATAATATAATATAATATTATATAATGTTATGATATTATATTATATAATGTTATGATATTATATTATATAATGTTATGATATTATATTATAATATTATAATATTATTATAATAATAGAATTATATTTATTGTGAAAAATTGGGAGAATTATATATTGCAGTGTATTTAATTTCAATTCCATTTTTAAATCTTGTTTTAGGAGGTAAATAAGGCAAATTTGGGCGGGAAAATCTGGGTGACAAATCTGGGTGGGCAAATCTTTGGCCATATTTTTCATTTTAATAAATATACTCTAAACCCTAAGTGAAACCTTATTTTTAGGTCGTAGCTCGCCAAATTGGAGAAGTGAAAGTTCAATACTAGCAAGGAAGACTTTGGAGGAGCCGAGCTCTCAGATGCAGCTTAGAATAGGGATCGACACTTTTAGTCACTCCCAACTCTGGTAGCCGCTCCCAACTTTGCTAGGACATAGTAAAAGGGATGACTCAGAGCCCTCGTCTATTAGTTGGGTGGCTTGGAAGACCAAATTTTGAATTCCCACATCGCTTCTGGTGTGCGAATGGATGGATTTGGCGCTCATTTTTTTCATTGTGCACCAACATGAGCCATGATTTAGAGGCATAGGCGTGAGGGTGTAGAACTAAGGTATAGGTGAGATGCAAAAATGTGACCATAGCTTGCTAAATTGTCTTCAACTGAGAACAAACCATACCCATTAACTACTCTTTGAGGTATATGACCTACCTTTGTACAAATTCATTTTTAACATGTATTCCCATCCACACATATTATTTTAGTATGTATTCCCATTTATTTTTAATCATTTACATATACATATTTTAATAGATTTATTTAGCAATCAAAATCTTCAAAGACACATAGTCTTCACATAAAACCCTAGTATTTTCTTGCAGACTCATTTCTTATTTTATTTTAATTCACTTATCAGGTGTGAGGATTAGATTTATTTCAAAACGTATTAACTATGTAGGTTATCAATAGTTAGCTCATTTTAGGTCTTTTTTTATTACACGTACCTTATTTAATATATATATATATATTTACTGGTTTTGATTCCAATATCTTATTGTTCATTTGTCTGTTACTAACTATTTTCATTCTTCTCTCCTTTTATGCAGATCTAAAATAGGAGACGCTATAAAGAATTTATGGGTTTATAGTCAAGATAACATGAAATTTAGTACATAGAATATGCTTCATGGAGGTTATCAATCAGATAACAATTTGGTTCATATTGTATATAATTTATATTTCCTTCTTTAAGCTTATTTTGGAAGAGCCCCTTTTTGAAAACCAATGGGTTTAAAACTTCCAAGGCTTGATAAAAAGAACAAGAAATTTTATGTGTAGTTATAGGTGGATGGATCTTATTTTTTTTCAATTTTAAAAGTATAATATATCAACAGTTTGCATACTGCAAAAGATTTTGTCTTCAAAAATCTATATATAGAGTTCTTTGTAACAATTTTAAAAGCATAATAAATTAGTGGTTTACATACTGCAAAATATTTTGTCTTCAAAACTCTATGTATGGAGTTCTTTGTAACATATTTTATATACATTTTGAATATACACAGTGAATTATTCTCAATCCTTTGAGCAGATTTGTTGAAGTTTTATGATTATTTCAATTTATAAATGACTAAATAAATGACTACCATGACTAAATAAATGACTAAATAAATGATTACAATTACTAAAATGACTACAATGACTAAATAAATGATAAACAATGATTAAATAAATGACTGCAATGACTAAATAACTGATTGAATGACTAAATAAATGACTACAATGACTAAATAAATGACTACTATGACTAAATAAAATGACTACCATGACTAAATAAATCACTATCATGAATAAATAAACAATTACCATGATTAAATAAATGACTACCATGATTAAATAAATGACCAGTTAACAACAATCAATGACTATATTAACAACTAAATATAGTACCAAATTGATCAATCAAAACAACCAATAATGACTAAAAATGGTTTAGTCATAAATTTGGTCGTGTTATAAATGACTGACAATAAACTACTAATGGTCATATGACCAAACTATTGATCACATGACCAATTTTTAGTAGTTTTTTTAGTCATTTATTTTTATTTTTGTACTAGTGGTAATTCTTGAGAAAGATCAATATATTATTGGATGGGGGATTATTTATGTGATAATGATGGTTTTGAGGTTGGTAAAGAGATGTTGGGATATGATTTGAATTAGAAGTATTTAGATGTTGGGATGTAGGGATGGAATTATTAGGAATGTGTTGATTAACTTGTTGGTATGTGGATGCATGGGATACAAGTGGTTGGATGCAGTTAGAATGTAACATGCCAATTATTCACACAAGTAAAATTCCTAAGTTTTCACTTTCAAGTAAATAAACTATGTTTCAAAACCATTGCCATAAATTTTTTCTTTTCTAAAGGAGAACAAATGAGTACAAATGACATAACCATTTCATTCATTGATTTCATTTCCAAAATAATATTCCACATATTACAATATTTCCAAATTTTTATAAAAAATACATTCATAGCTCAACCGAGCATCAAAGCAATAGATATAAATGGTCCATGAATCTCCTTTCAAATCTTGGTCGCTAGCTGAGGAGGAGAAGCATCACTCAAGCACTTTTCCACCAACCACAAACTCAAATGCGATACCCCGCACATCTATCATTTAATATATGGCCCTATCCTTCGATGAAGAGATTGGTGGAGTAACCTCACAATGACAACCACTCCAAGCTTAGTGTTGTGCCCTACATAAATAGAGCTTGTAGACACTACAATCCTGAAATAACATGCATAAAAGGAACACAATGAATTGAAAATGGAGCCAAAGGAAATCACACTACTTTGGCCAAAGTATTCTCACTTAGTATCTCAAGTGACAAACATCCTATTCGCATACACTTTTCTAGCTTGATTTGACTTTAGGCCATTATAAACTATGCATAGGTAATTTCCTTCAATAGGTAGTCATTAACTTTAGAAATAACCTATTCCCCTTTCCAAAAACACAATAGTGCCTCTACCCATAAAGTGTAAGCAAAAACATATGTTACTCCCTTCAATGTATATTGTATCCCAGGTATAACATATGAGATTTCTAAGTCTACAAAATAACTTTGCGTAAAATGACTTAATAAGCTATTCCCATTTTGTCTATCCTATTATATAATACTAAAGAAAAAATTCAATTCCTCGTTACTATGGAGTAAGTACAAGCACTTATAATAAAATCATAACATGAGTCCTCTCCTTTCTTACTAGAAAAATAGATTATTTCTCTATTTCATGCAACCTATTGCAATTCTACTTTTAACACACAAGGCAATCAATCTTTCACAATAAAGACAAAAAATGAAGAGATTAGAATCTCATGCCCGATATATGCTTATTCCAATTGACCATTGGATCTTAAGCTTAGCCTCCTCCTAGAATCAACTTTAACAACAAACCCTCTCAATTCCTCTCACTGAATTCCTCACAATAACTCATAGCAAAATAAGAATTCACTCAATGGAAAAATTCAACAAAATGGAGCAGCGTAATGATGCAAAGAAGAATTGTGTACAAATGAGGTGAGAATGCCTCATATTTATACCCAAAAAATAGCTTCTACAACCTATATTCAAGGCTTAAGCAATGACACATCTCAACAATATACTATTGACTCAACTTCTCAAAGAAAAGGTGACAGATTCCTATCACATTACTCACCAAAACTATACAACAAATTGACTATATGCTTGCCACAACAGTTTGACTATTTCATGATGCACATGCTTCATACAGTAAATCGACTTCCAGGCTTATTAGACGTCTTAAAGGATCCATATAATTCATATTATGGCACCAAGTATCTACACATTTCCTATTCTCAAGTTTGTGGTTTAATCAAAGGAATCAGTCAATAATAATCTGGTTGCACATTACACAGTCAACTTGGTCAAGAAAAGGTAATCGAAACCTTACAATGGTTTGAACTCTTTTCGCTCAACATTGTTTAATGCTTTTACTTAGTATGACATATATCATAGTGCACTACATTTTATTGTTGAGTTTATTAAACTTCACTTGGTAGATTAAATTTGTATTTTCCATCGCCTTTATCATTAATGATAATGCAGTTTAATACTTAGCAATGCACTTCTTATATTTAGCGCCATATTCATACTTAATCAACCATGGCATTTATACTTTAAATCAGCCTTTATCATAGATCAACTATTAACATATCACCTATAAATATATATATTTATATATATATATACACATATATATAATTAATTAAATAACATTCAACACTATTTATATATATGTATATATATATTCAAATATATACATATTTATATATATTCTTTGACACAAGTTTGTCTAAATATTCCACTTGATATTCTAATGAATAAGATCAAGTTAAAATTTCATATACAATAACATTTATATATATATATACATGTATACGTACGTATACATATATCAATATATTTGTATGGAGGTTCCCATTCGTCAACACATACGTGTGTATCGACATGTGTTTACATATGTATATATGTATATATATCATATATTTATATACATTCAATTATACAATCAAACATATTAACAATTGCTTTCTTATTGATGGATATATTTATATAGGTGATGTATATACATATGTATAGATGCATGTCTCAATGTCCTCTTGATATCATCATTCCCATGAGCAATCCGTCCATGAGTGTGCATAGGTATGTCTATCTACGTAATCTCTTGCATGCATTATCTCATGTGTATGGATTATCATCGACATGCACATGTATATATATATATATATAAATTCTATGTATATATATCTCATCAATCAAGTATAGTAATATAAGGAAAAAATCATATGCACCAAACACATAAACATCATCCAAGAATGCTCTTAACATAAATCATGATCCTTCCTAATACAAACACGTCATACTTAAGGATGACTTACCAATTCCCAAAACTATGACTTGAATCAACCATTCTATTGTGAGTGTGTGTGTGTAAGTTCAGTTAGGTTTCGTTACAAGTTACCCAACCAAGTTCTTCTCTTGAGTTATACTTCCCATCGCTTCTAGAGGATTGAATATGGACCTGCATCCAGCTTAACATATTTCATGGTAGTCAACCGTTCATCAAAACAAGCATTTACATAATACTTTGCATAGTTAGAATATCAAATTCAATAACCATTCATTCCATATATGCATTCCATCACATAACATTAAATAAAATAAACATTCATTCATAATCTTCTGATAAAAAAAGTGCAACCATATATATTTCCAATTAGAATTCCAAATACATTCACATATGCAATAATTTACCCTAACATAGTAATAGTAAATAGGTAAACACACAATTGGGTGTGACATAGAATTTGTGGATGTTATGGGAGATTGGATAGATATTGTGGGTTGAGTAGGTTGATATGTGATGTTGGTTGGAATGTTGAGCCCTAGTTGGGAAAAAATATTTGAGTATGGGATGACTTGCTCTAGGGCTGGTTGGGATGTATATGAAGATTGGATGTGTGCGAGGGATAGTTAGGGTTGGGTTAGGCTCCCCAAATTCTATTCAAGGGATGGATGGAGGATGAGGGAATATTAGAAGAGTCTTTCCTTCTAATCTATGAGATTTTAAAGGTTTTTGGGAGATTTTCCCCATTTTTCAAGAGATCTAACATAATAGTGTCCTTATCAATTTCATATATTTTTTGCATCATCTCTTGGTTGTAGGGGTCTTGAGAAAATGGTTGAAACCTAGGAGAATGTTCAGGTTGGTCCACATAGATTTATTCATCATGAGGGGATGTTGGTTGGTTGGTTAAGTCTCCTATAGTGACATTCTCTTGAGACTCCATCTTCTTTTTGTCTTGAGCTCTAGTGTTTGGAAAACAAGAGGTGGACTTTTTTAGAAAATAAATTGATATGGCTGCTTGATGGGAAGATGGGAATGTGAGGATTATTTGGACCTAAGATTTAGATGGGGATAATTTTGTGGATGTTTTAGATGGTTGATTAAAGGAGGAACCTTGGAACATTATATTTATAAGGACATAGGATGAAGATAATTTTTGATTGGTAGATGATTATGGATTACAGATACAAGACCAAACTTGTATGAAAATAAAAAAATTCTAGATCCTTAGGAGATAATGTAATTTTGGATGTATCCTTGCTTACTTAGGATAAGCAAGTTCCTAAGCAAGATTAGATAGGGGAGTTTTGAAAAAACTTTAGGGAGCTAAATCATCAAGCTAAATAGTCCAAAATAAAGGGATAACTTAAAATGCTACTTAGGATAGGAACATTCCTAAGCAACACGCAAGTTAGAGGGGAATGTATAAGGATCTAGATTCTTACTTTTGATAGATTTGATTTTGTATTGGGTGAGATGTAGATTTAAGTATAATTTGAATGATGAAAAAGGATGCTTATTTTGTGATGGGGAGAAGGTTAGGATCAGAGAGATATCCAAGGTTAAATAAAGGCGAATGTGAGATGATTATGACTATTTTGGTAGGAATGGTGGAAATGAGGACTAAGATGGATTAATGAAGAGGCCAAGGGTGATGAAGGTGCAATGTGACAAATTTAAGGTAAGTTCTATAACTGTAAAAGTTTGATTTTCTGACCAAGAGATAGGAGGGAATTGTTTTAGGTTATTGTTTATAGGTTAGGACATAGGGGTAACACAAGGAAATGTAAGTGTTGTTTGGTAGAGAGCACAAGTGCAACTTCATAAATCATAGGCATAGATTGTCACAAAGTCACAACTTTATAAAATTTATGCATGGTTTGAAAAGGAGTGCGGGCATAAATTTTCAAATCACAAGCATGGATTGACATAAAGGTGTCTCTTTACATAACATAGGAACAATTTTATAGAGAGTGTAACACTTGGAGAGTTAGACATCTTGTTCAAGCTTTGTGGAAGGTCCAATTATGTGTGGAATCATCTTTTAAAGCCATTTTTGAGCACTAAGTTGAAGTAACTCATAATTTGTGTAGTTTTTACCTACAAGGGGTTTCTCCATGGTATCTTGGTTGCATTTGTATGGTGTTGAAACACTCACATAGTCTCTTGTCTTTCATTTCATTTTCTTAAGTATTTAAGTCATTTTCTCTCATATTCCAAGACTAACAATAACTATTTTTGACAATTTAGTATGACAAAGGGGAAATGCTATAATTTAAATGATTTGGAAAGAAGTATACACACACAAAAACATATTGGCTAACCAAAATTTTCAAGAGGTAAAGGTTGAATGAATTTTACTAGTTCTTCATATGAAGACACACTGAGCACATTAGCATAATCCTAAAACTTAGTCAAGTGGGTATGTATAGTTAATGTGGGCCCACCATCCAAAGGCTAATACTTCCAAATGAATGGGTGACTAGGGTATGCAAAGTTAATGTGCCACCTTTACACCCATTACCTTAGAAGGAAAAGGCCTTGCCAAGGGATATATGTCACCTCAACAAGAAGAAATAAATGGTGAGTAACTTTGGGAATGGTCAAGTACTATACCTTACACCATACTAAGCTATGACTGAATGGTCTTAAGCTAGGATATAAAAGATCTATAAGGGAGTCCTCTAAATAGCACAAGGGTACATGAGGCACAACCATGAACACTAGTCTATCACTAGCATGAATTAGAAAATTTTGAAAGGAAAGCTCAAATAAACCATGCACCTCTTATATTGGAATCACCTAGACATCAAGGCTTCACTAAACATGATTGAACTAGATTGGGGTACAACTTTCATTCTCCTCCTTTATATAGCTTGTTGGTAACACATGGTTGAGTTCATCCCTTGGGTTTATGAAATCCCTAAGCAAACCTCCTAAAGGGAAGAACAATGCTAGGTTTTTTTGAACCCTATGATCACACTAGGTGCAAGGGGAGAGCATACACAAAAAACTAGCAAAGTCCTAGGATCTAAACTTAAACACAAATGAGGGGAATGCAATATTTTTATCCCCAAGATCTCTCTAGGTGCAAGGGGAGAGAATACATCTATACAATCCTCCAAACAAAGAAAACAAGAGCTCCTTAACCCACTACTCTAACTTTAGTGCCTAGGATTAATGCAAAATAAAGATTCTTGAATAAATGAATCTACAAAATCACATATTAGTAGTCTTATATTTTCAGTCTTGGATGGGAATAAGCTAGCTACACCACTGTTAGTCCAAAGGATTAGCTCAAAACACCAAAAAATAAAAAATATGACAATATGCAACAAAATCGCATTTCTATGAAACATAAGGGTAGTTAGTTAAAACCTAAGTGTTAGTAAGAAAACTGAGGAAACACAAACTGGAGTTCTGAGCCTCAAGTAATTTTTGAGTGTTGTGGTTTATACCTTGGACTTAGTCATATAAAGGCAACACTAGTTTGATCTACACAAAGGATTAAATAATTAAATATATATTTACTCAATGACATATAACATCATATAAATAGAATTTTGGTAATCATTATATTAATCACATCAAAGAGTACATTCATATATCTTCCCCTATACTCTACACATATTTTTCCTTTCCTTACATATAAACTTTTATGCATTCATTATTATGCTTATATCTTCTTACATATATTTCATATACAGGTCTCTACATACATTCCTCTTACACATCTACACATTGTTATTCATATATTTCTATATACATATATCTATGGGATGGGATGTGAGCCATCTATCCTACTCCTATCCTAGATGGTATCTTTTTATTCTTAAGGTCCACAATATATTTGTGGCAAGATGTGGTAGGATTTATCAAGCAATGTATGCATTGTTTCTCTTTCCATCCAACATCATCCCCCCTTTCAAAATTTTGACTTGTCCTCAAGTCAATGCTACTCTGTTGGAAGTATATCCTTGTAGATTTCTTTGACTTTAGTGAATGTTTTGTCCCATTGTGTTTTTGCCAAATGTAGTTGTTGAGCCTACATTTGGATCTAAAATAGTAGCTTCTTTGTGTTTGGAAGTGTTTGGGGAATCTATATCCATTGAGCTAATTGTTGGGAATCTTGGAGGACTCTTGTGATATGTGCAAGACTTAAACTAACTACTTCGCTTAACTAGTAGAATCAATTCCAGCTTTTGTCTCTTTGATCTTGTAGCTGTTGGAATTATGCATGCAGTGCTTCTATCTGTACTCTAGATTGGACATTTGTATCTTGAAGGGAATTATATGGTGGCTCTCTGAAGTATCTAGACTTCTATTTGGTCCACTTGAGCTTTAACCTAGGTTGTTATTATTGGCCATTGTAGACAAAATTGGTACAGTGTATTGAGGTTTCCTTTTGTATTCTACAAAGTGCTAATCTAAGACTCTAAGGAAGAATGTGTGGTAGCACATTTATTCCTTTCTTCATCTATTTTCACATTCTGGTATTCTCCCTAAAGTTGTTTCCTCTTTGTTTTATTTTGTAATTGGGTGTCCTTGATCACCCCATCTACCAGACTTCTTAGTTGGCTAGCTAAAGGTTGGGATGAATCCTGTTGGAGATATGTGAACTTTATTTGTATGTCTTTTATGATCTCCTCCAACTAGTCTAAGTTCTCCACATGACTCTTTAATATTTCTTCCCTTGTTGTTTAGTGTAAAATATCCCCTAATTAGAATTTGTTTAGGGGAAAAATGCTCCCAATATCAACTTGCGAGCCTACAAATGAAAGTTGGAGTAGTTGTGGAGATGCCACTAGTTGGATCTACTTCTATCTAGCAAAAAATTCCTTGATGGACCGTATAGAAGATGTTGTGAAAGAGGAGGGTGTCTTAAATTGTGGCAAAGAAGATTGTTCCTACTCTAAGGTGGCTATTTTGTGTTTTTCTTCTTCCTCGTGTAGATTTTGATATGCTTTTTATGTGGCCTCCTTTATCTCCTCTTTTTACTATGAGTAATTTCTAGTTTCTCTACCATTAATTTTTCCAGCCTTTTTTTATACTAGATCTCTTTGGTCTGAATTTCCACTATCTTTTGTTTCTATGGAGGTGTAAAGGTAGTTGCCAACTCCCCCATGGCTAAGTATTTTAATTTATATTCTTCCTTGGCTACTTTTTCTCTTCTCATTTTTAGTGTGGTTTAGGAATTGATCCATTAGGTCTTCCAATAATATGTTGGATGCTACCATGTACTTGATTATTGTCTTCTCTATGATCATTTGATTTGGAATTACCATGTTTGGGTATTTTCGAAGGGTCATGTCCAACACCTCTTTGTGGAATAGACCATTGTATAATTTATCTTCATTGAATAGTGGTGAAACCTCAAGGATAGTTGTATCCTTTAGGATATAGGTATCCTCTAGTTCTCTTTCTCCTCTTCCTCTATATCCACTATCTATGGAGAGGCCTCTCTTTGTTCCTTCTCATTCCTCCGCTTTCACTTTTTATATAGACCTATTTAGAGGAGGTCCTATGTGGCTTCCTCTTTTGATGATTCTTTCCTAGGAGGATTGGTGGCGAGTCTTCTTATCCTTGGCCTACTACTTTCACTTTTTGAAGGATGCATAGGTGGGGTTCCAATATGAATCCTTCTGGACCTCCGATGAGTGGAGGTACTCTGTTCTTCTGGTATTTGTTTAGATAGACCCTATTTTTCATGAATTTTCTCTTGGTTCTTCTCTAGATGTTCTTTTGACTTATTTTTAGCTAGATTATCCTTATACTCCTAGTAAGTTGTGAATTTCTACACTTGCAATTCTTTGGGGAGGCTAAGGAGTGTGAGGCATAATTCTAGATCTTTGCATCAATTCATTCATATGGGAGATAGTATATCTATAATGTTCGAGGATCAATCCCTTCCATGAATGTATAGTCTTTTTTGATTAGGAATATGATGTCTTTAATATGCTAGTAGACCTCCTCATAAAAGATGTGTTATGTAGCCTATAGGGTTTGTTACAGGGATTTGAAAAAGCCCCAATAGGTTGTAGTGTAGGAGGTGGCATCTTGGAAATGTTTGATGTGGTCTTGGATTTGGGCCACAACCACCTGAGTGGTATCCTTGGTTTTTCCTACAAATTTTAGGAGTTGTTGCATGATGTAGAAGGTAAGGCAGATTAACAATAACCCATACTTAAATTGGTAGTGAGATTATTTGGTTCATTGAATGTTCACCATGAGATCTTTCCACAAGACCTTGTATAGGTCAATGTCTTTCCTTTATGTGACCATTTGATATGCTATGTCAATTATGGTGGCGGTAACAAAGTCTTCTTGGTTTATATAGTATACCTTATATCTATGCCCAATGTTGCATACTTGACTGTTGGATTTTTTATTTTGGTGAAATTGAGCCTTTTACCATTGTATGTTGCTCTAGTTAACCATTTGACCTTTGCATTTTTAATGGTTTTCTTTGATGGAACTTCTCCTTGTTCCCATAGGAAAGTTACTGCTTTGGTGGCATCCTTGGTAATTTTGTAGGGCTGGTCTAAGTAGAGATACTTATCATAGAATCAACTTAGTATGATCCAGACCCAATCTTCTTGTGTCATGAAGTCCAAAAACTCCTTCCATATATCCAATCGCTTCTCTGGGATGTTTTTGTGTTGGGGTAGGTATTGTTGCATGCTCAATTATAGTAGGGTAATCCTTAATGCTTTGAAGTTAGTGTGATCATTTTTTGTGAAAGGCGTGTGTGGATGTATTTCTAGATATCTTCTATGTATATAAAATTTGTGGGTACCTTTGAGAATGCCTCTACTGGGTAGATCTCCATTGCTTTGTATGGAAACCTTGAGCTAAATTTCTACAGTTGAATAGTAAATCTCTTAGGTTTTGGCATGGAGTAGCTTTAATGAACGAGCTTAATAGAATACACAGTGAGTGAGAATGAGAAAGTGAATAGTGTATTTATAATATCCTTGTGAGGTGAGTAATAAATGGTCTAGCCATTTTCTCATCTTCCTGCATTTTATTTCTTGTTATTTATCTATGGTTTTATTTTCTCTGTGAGTTATTTCTATATTTAATGTATGAATAGAATATAGTAGACTATGTGATAAATTTATTTGAGCTAGGTTAGTGTGGCTATATAATGCTCTTGTCTAATCCATTGTTTTACCCTCTTAGGATTAGGTCAAGGAAATTGAAGTTCAAAATTAGGGCTAGACCCATTGTTGGTGGATAATAAAACCTAAATCGTGAAGTTGTAATTATCTTGTTATGATTGGTTATTTATGTGTTATTGTTCTTCTAGTCTCATGTGTATATCTTAGATAGCCTTGGTTTTTTAGAGGTTAATTTCTGGTGTATTGAGCTTTTTGATTTTATAAGTTGGGATAAGTTCATAGGATGTTGGTGTAGTGTTTGTGTGATGATTTTATCCATTTTAGGTATATTTATTGTGTTTGTGGTAGTTTGTGGAGGTTTGATGGTTTCCTATATACCATAGATTCTCTACAGAAGCCATATACCTTCTAGGAAGTTAAGTCCTATTCTCCTTACAACCATGCATCTAAAACTTCTTCACTATCAGTACTATCATTATCGCTATCAAGTTTAATTTATTTGGAGCTATTGGGGTCTTCCTCTTCTTCTATGGTAGCCAGTATTGAGATAGAATATAGATTCCTTGGATCTTACCCCTCTATGTCTTGTTCAATTTCTTCTACATATTTTCTACCTTCTCTTTCTCCCAGTGGAATATGGACTATCCTATTATCATCCAGTAGAGGGATCTATTCTTCTCTTGAATCTACCATCCCATTATAATTTACAAACCATCTCAGTCCTAGCAATGCTCTAAAGGTATTAAATGGTTCCTTTATCTCAACTACCTTAAAGTCAACAATTTGTGTGAGTCCTTTTATGTTTACTTCCACATTTTTCCATGTTCCTAACGTATTCTCCATGCCAGACACATTTTTCAAACTGATGTTCATTGGTGTTATAATTATCTTGGGTATACCTAATTTCTCCCAAGTGGTTGTCGAAATAATATTTAGGTCTACACTTAGATCTACCATTACATGTTTGACTTTATTATTATTATTAAGGTGTGTAATGATTAAGAGAGGACCATTCTTCTAGTTTTGGTCTTTTGCAATTTGATGAATTTGTTGTTTTTTGTTTGTTACAATTTTTTCCTAGTTGTTTTAAATTGACCAATAGTTCCTTTTGTTGGGCCAACAAGGCTAAACTCTTTAGCATCATTACTTCTTCCTCTAAAAAACATGCTATGTCATCCTTTTGTTGTTGTATGATTTATTTCTTTGTTTCCTCTACCATCTTATCATGTTGGTGCTTACTTGGTTGGAATTAATCATATTCTTCTTTGTCCGGTTTTGATTCTTCATTGATTTCTCCAATCTCCCTTTGTATATTCTTATTGGTATATGTTCCTTGTCTAGTCAACAATGTAAATTTATTTTTCTTTGTTTCAGATTTCTTCTTATTCTTAATCTACAATTGTTGTTCTTCTCTGGAATAGTCTTCGTTTGATACATTTGATGACCAATTATAAATTCGTTCACATGTTTTAACTATTGCAATATTCTTCTAATTACTCTAACTCCTTTCTGGTCTTACAAATCATCAGTTATAGATTGTGTTGTATTGTGATAATATTGATGTTCTTTATCACATCTGAATATATAATGAGAATCATCTCCATAAAAGGGACATCTTCTTTTCTTTTTTTCCCAACATTTAGTAGTATAATGGCCTATCTTTCCACAGTTATAGCATATGGCATCACTCCTTTGGCAATTATTTTTGTTGTTACATATGAATTTTTGCTTTGTTCTCTTTACTATCTTATCATGTTTTTGCTTACTTCATCAGAAGTAATCATATTCTTCTTCATCTAGTTCCGATTCTTGATTATTTCTTCAATATCCCTTTGTTTATTCTTATTGGTATATGTTCCTTGTCTAGTAAATACTATAAATTTATTTTTCTTTGTTGATTTCTTCTTCTTCTTTTAATCTACAATTGTTGTTCTTCTCTGGAATAGTCTTCTTTTGATGTATCTAGTGACCAATTATCAATTCTTTCATAGGTTTTAACTCTTGTGATATTCTTATGATTACTCTAGATCCTTTGTGGTCTTGCAAATTATTGGTTCTCGATTGTGTTGTATTATAATAATACTGATGCGCTTTATCACATCTGAATATATCATGAGAATCATCTCCATAAAAGGGATATTTTCTTTTATTTTTTGCCCAACATTTAGTAGCATAATGACATATCTTTCCACAGTTATAGCATGTGGCATCACTCCTTTGACAATTATTTCTACCACATCCTCTTCCTCCTCTGTAGCTAGATTTTCTATTATCTCCCATATAATCTTGTCATTGATTATTTTGTAATGCATAAGAACCTCTAGTATCTATCCATATTGGTTGTTTGTAACCCACATCATATAGAGGTCCTTTTGTAAGTCCCTTAACATATGCCATTTTTTTTACTATGTTTATGTCACAATTATAGTTCATAGGGAATCTTATATTAGGATGATTCATTGTGTTTTGAATTTGGAATTGGTTTGCAAACAAATCTTTAGTAAGGTGACTATCTCATTCTTGGCAAGTTCTACAATATAATGTGTTTGTTTTAGCTAGTACTATTTTCAATTCTACATGTAGTAAGAATGTTGTTCTTTCTCCTTGGGTTTTAGGCCAATCATTCCGAAGGTGGCCTTCCCTTGAACAATATGTGTACCAATTTTATTTACCTTTATTTTATTCTCCTCTTGTAAAAATTCTATTTTCTATGGTTAATTTCTCTACTACCAATTGCAATTTCTCTAGGTTCTCTTTTATATCATCGTTTTGAGGCATGCACCATATTTGGGCTTCTATGTGGTAGGCCATTGTGATAAAATCTTTATAATAATTGAATATCCTTCCATCTAAGTCTTCTCTTATGTCTTATTGTAGTCCAAAGATGAACCATTCAATCTTTTTTCGTTCACTTAGGGGTTCCTCAAGTTTGCAACAAACTTCTTTAAATCTTTTGTCATATGATTTCATTGATTCTTCCACCCCTTGTATTAGATCCCTCATTTTTCTAACACTTTCTGTAGGGATATTTGGAGTGTCAAAATTTCCAAAGAGTCTTGCTTTACCTCATTCCAACTTTTCCCATTTTTTGGATAGGTCCTTTTATACCAGTCTAGTACTTCCTTCCTTAGTGATGATACAAATTCTAATAGTTTTGGTTTGTCTTCATCAATTTCCTATCTTTCCCATAGAGATTCCAACAAGAATATATATTTCATAGCTTTTGTTGTGTCTCTTCCAAACACTGGGATCTTGATTGAGGATTCCATATTTTTTTTGCTATTTCTTACTCTATTTGTTTGGATTTACGAACTAACATTTTCTTCCTTTTCTTTCTTTGCTTTCCTAATAGTATAGGGTTTTTTCTCTCTTTCTAAATTTGTATCAAAGTATTATTTCCCAAGTATCTCTTCCCATTTTACTTTTTCTCCTTCTTTCTCTCTCATTTTTCCACTTTGCAGTATCATTTCTATAGTGTAGAAAATAATACTCCTTTATAGGTGATAGTACAATTTCACACTTAATTTGGACCTATTTTAGTGACCTTACATTTATGCATTTTTATCCTTCATAAATAGGCCCGTAAACCCATTTCTTATGCATCCCAAGGCCTATTTTTATCATTTTCTGACATTGCAACATGCATTGAATAAATGCATTTAATTAATTTAAAACCCCAAAACATATTGATCCTAGATTTTTAGGCCACGAACCATTCACCCTTTGGCGAATGGGTCCCCTTTAGGATCCAAAATCAAAATTTAAACATGTTTTTGGTGGTATTTTAAAGTTCTAGATTCAAGCTTTAAATGTCAGCTATCAAGATCTAATATTCAAGAAATTAGAGAAGAAGCCTATAAAGCCTAGTCTTTTCACCATTTCAAACTAGATATGAGAAAGAGGTCAGGTTTGAGAGACCAAGTAAAAAAGGAGAAATTTTGGAGAACATTCAAGCAAGCAAAGTTGAAGTCTTGGAGTAGCATTTTTTGTGTATTTGTAGGTCTTCAAGCTCATTTTGTCAAAGATTTGATCAAGCATTGATTATGATTGAAGGTTGATGCCTATGGTGGATCATGATGGATTCTAGGTTTGGGAGATGTATTTGGCCATTTTTTCTAACCTAATGACTTGTTTCCTAAGTGATCCCATCATCTAGCTTCATTCTACTAGCTACCTTAAGCAAGTTATTGTCATATTTCAGATTTTATTTGGGTGTATGGACTTCTTCCCAATTGAATCTTTATCATTTTCCATTATAGGAATCATGCTCTAATGCACTTGAGTAGGGTTTATCTGCATATTATCTCTTAACAACATTATATGCACTTAAGGTTAGGCCTTTCACACACTATCATTTATTAGATTTACATCATTTTATCAAGGTTTAATTACCAAACTTGGGGTTTGATTGAGGAAAATCCCTATACACCAAAAACCAACATTTTCTTTTACAAATTTTCCACAGGTCCAAATCTGGGAGTGAAAGTTAACATGTACATGAAAAAAGTGTAGAAAAAATATACAAATCAATATTTTGAAGTTTTCAAAAGGGCTATTGGGACCCATTCACCCTAGGGCGAATGTGTCCTACTTCGGGCTATAAAACATAGTTTTTAGACTAGGTACACATTATTTTACCCTTCTCAGATCTACCAATTTTTTTTCATTTCTGCTTGTGTTATCCTTTAAATCTACATTTCATTTTTATCATACAATTGAGTGCATTAAGTATTTTATTTTTATCTCCCCAAAGTGCATTAAGTCATATTGTCATTTTTTGTCATAAAGGAAATAGTAGATCCTCTAATAAGATTGACTAACCTAAAGGTTGAAAATCAACCCTATCCTTGGGAGATATCTTTTTCCTAATGAAATTAGGGAAATATGAGGGCATCTTAGATCTATATTCCATTTTTTTCATCCACATCTTCATCCGTTTTCCCTTCATTTCATTTTGATGAACCTAACATTCTTACACTACAAGCTTTCTGATTTGGTAGTCTTTCAAAACCCTAGATCTAGGATTTGCATTGTTTGCATTACATATCATTCAGGGTTTCACAATTACATTGGTTTGCATTGCATTTTTCATTTTCTAAAATCTCAAAAATCCAAAACCATTGCATACATATTACATTGATTTTGCATAGTAGTTGCATATTAGTGTCTTTCAAGTCTTTTAAATCAGGAAATTTAGTCAAGATTGCATTAGAAAAGTTGTCATATTTGTGCACTTTTTTGTCATTTATTGCATTCACATTTAGACAATAAAATCTGGAAAATCAGTCATAGAAAACAAATTTTGAAACTTGATACAGATTTCCTAAACAGTAACCTAAAAGTACACATTTTAATTTTTGAAACCTTTGTGCAAGGACCCATTCACGCTTGGGAAAATATGTCCCTGTATAGGTGTCCTAGAAAGTTTTCAAGTAAATTTTTGTCTCTATTTTTTCTTTCTAATTTTTCTATTAAACCTACAATTTGAAATTCTAAAACAATATATTTTGAGCATTAAAGATAGTTGTTCTTTTGATGAAATATTGAGGAAAATTGAAAATTTTCTTTTTTGTTTTAGTATTAGATTATTTCAGATATGTGATCATTTGCTTTAGTTTTTACATCATTGCAAAGTTTAGATAGATTATTTTTCACTTTGTAAACATTTCAAACCATAAAATATCCCAAAAAATTAAACAAAAAACCATACACTAAATGATAAACCTTGGAGAAAGCATAGTTATCTGAACATGTCAGATCTCTTTCTACATGTTAACATATCCTTGAATCCCTTTAGTAGTGATGAATTTGACATGTTAGATGAAGCCCTTGAGGATTTCATCTCACAAGGTTCATCCACTAAGGCTTGTCATAACAAACCAAAACAAAAGGAAGTTAATGCGACCACACCTCAACTTGTCATCCACCCACCTTCACAAAAACCACAAGTCTAAAACCAACCTATTCTTATCATAGGACCACTTAAAAACAAGCCATTACCTCTAGGGGCTATCTTGAATTTTGCAAGGCAACATTATAGTAGCAACATTTCACAGCAACCAAGTTATAATACTGTTTCTCACACATACAATTTACAAGGAACAATAGGAAACCACAAACCATACCTAATTAATTACCACTACCTCAACCTATTTTTCCTAGTGCTCCTTGTTTTCCTTTGCACAATGGAAAGGAGTATGATCTTGTAGAACAACTTAGAAACACTCTTTCTAAGATTTATTTATGGGACCTTATTCAAGCTTCACTTAATTATCATAGAATGCTTCAAAATGATTTGTACAACAAGCTGTGGTCCCTCCTAGTGCACAAACCAATGATGTAGCAACCTTAATTCAAGGTATGAATTCGGTTAACATTGATATCAAGTATTTCATCTAGATGAGTTACCTCCATTAGAAGTGCAAAAACAAAATGATGCTTTGATGATAGTGGCTATTATTAACCACTGTGGCATAAGGCGTACCCTCATTGATAATGGTTTAACACTCAATGTTTGTAGTTTAAGCCTTCTTGACAAGATTGGAGTAGACAAGAGTCAAATTCAAACTAATTCTTTATCTATCCATGGATTTGATAATGTGAGGAAACAACTGCTTGGTGTGATAACATTACCTATTAAAGTGGGAAAGGTTACATTGCAAACCCCTATTCATGTCATGCCTCAAGAGCTCTCATATAATCTTCTCTTAGGGAGACCTTGGATTCATGAAATGAATGGTGTCCCTTCAATGCTTCATTGCTTAATGAAATATACTTATCAAAACAAGGTTTATACAATCAAAGTTGATCTTCAATTAGATACTTGTTTACAAATAAAAAAGGCATGAAAATTCCTTTGAAAGCATTGATACCAACTTCAAAAGTTGAACCCATGTAATAAGAAAAAGAGAAATCATTCACGAAACTATTAGCTGATGATTGGGGATCGTTGGATTTTACATCTATGTTCATGGGAGAATATAAGATCACATCGAAAGAATCAACAAAGGACAAAGAAACAATAGTAATGCCAACACAACATGAAGAAGAATCATCACAAAAATCCAATTCGACAACTTTTGACAAAGAAGAAGAAACAAATTACACAACAAGCTATGATGAGTTTTATCATGAACAACCACCTTCCTCGAAATCAATGGAATATCTCTATGGGAGAGGATATCAACTCTTGAAACGACTTGGTTATAGTGGAAAAGGATGTGGTGTGCATGAACAAGGTATTCTTGTCCCTATAGAGCCTCACGTACAAGAAAAAAAAAGTGGTCTTCGATATTTTCCTTCAAAAGCATAAAAAATCCTTCACTCAACATCAACGCCATCATGCAAGATTCTCCTAAGATAACTCTTCCATTAAAGCATCCCGATTTAACAGATACCACAAGTGAAGATGAACTATTGGATTATTTTCAGCATGATGAAGATTTAGAAAAAAATGTTGGGAGTTTATGATAATCTACCAACTCATCACAACAAGCGAAGATTCATTTGTACCTTAGATAGTAAGGGATACTTTGGTGAAAATAAGAAAACAAGTGATATTGAACAAGATGAACATGAAGAAATTCCTGAAAATATAAACCAAATTACATTACTTATGAGAAACATGATCAACATACCAATGGATACATCTGATGAAGAGAAATTGATTCAAATAGGAAAGTTTCTTGATGATGATGAATGTGAAGATCATGAAACATTATTACATGAATTCCTCTAAATCTTTGCTTGGAAATATTCAGATATGTTGGGTATTGATGCTAAGATAATCACACATAACATTGTTCTTGAAAAAGATGCTAAACCTATTAGACAAAAGATACGGAAGATGAATCCTAAAATAGCCTTATTGGTGAAAGTTAAAATTGAAAAACTTTTGGATGTTGGTTTCATTCATCCTATTAATTATTCACCTTGTATTTCTAATATTGTGGTAGTAGAAAAACCTAATAATCATATTAGGATGTGTACAAATTTTTAGGATTTGAATAAAGCATCATTAAAAGATGATTTTCCCCTTCCTAATATTGACATGATAGTGGATTCAACCGTGGGGCATGCTTTACTATCATTCATAGATGGTTTTTTTGGATATAATCAAAATTTCATCAACCTTCAAGATCAATATAAAACAACTTTTACTACACCTTGGGGAATGTTTTGTTGGGTTGTCATTGGATTAGAGAATGTTGTAACAACATATCAATGAGCTATGACACTAATATTTCATGATTTCATCCACAACATTTTGGAAGGTTATGTTGATGATATTTTGTCTAAATCTTTAACTTGTCAAGATCATGTCAAAATACTTCATAAGATCTTTGAAAGAATTTGCAAGTATAACATTAGGTTAAATCCGAAGAAATGTGTCTTTGGTGTGGATAGTGGAAAACTCGTGGGTTTTATAGTGTCACATAGAGGAATTGAGGTGGAGACAAAGAAGATTGATGTTATCATAAATATGCCACCTCCTAAAAAATATTTCTCAACCAACTATTCAAGGAAAACCATTCATTTTTTACACATCAACATGCAATCATGCTCTAGCAGCATCATTGTCTCAACAAGATGAAAGTGGCAAAGAGCATCCTATTTATTACATTAGCCAAACTCTGATTGATTAGGAAACTTGATACACAACCACAAAAAAATAATGTTTGGATCTTGTGTTTGCTACTAGTAAATTGAGACATTATTTATTAAATGCGAAGGTGCATGTGATTACAAAGTTTGACCCTTTAAAACACCTTTTTGCTTAAATAGATTTGTCAAGATGCTTAACTAAATGGGTTATGTTGTTGACTGAGTTTGATCTTAAATTTATTCCTCAAAAAGAAATAAAAGGACAAGCCTTGATTGACCATTTAGCTGATGCTCCTTCACCATTAACATCACCTAATCAAGACTCATTCCCTGATGAAAGTGTGTTAACAACTGAAAAAGATACATGGGAATTATATTTTGATGGTTTTAAACATCGAACTAGCTTTGGAGCAGGGGTTATATTAATACCGCCTTCAGGAAAGCCTATTCCCTTATCTTATCATTTAAATTTCCTATGCACAAATAAAACTGTAGAGTATGAGGCCCTAATTGTTGGAATACGTGCAACCTTATCCTTAGGAGTTCAACACATTTATATATTTGGTGATTCTCAATTAGTCATTAAAAAAATAAATAGATAGTATCAAGCAAAACATGACAAGTTATCCCAATATAAAAACCTTACAATGACATTGCTAGAACACTTTGAATTGTATAGCATTGATAATATTCCATGAAAGGATAATTGGCATACAGATGCAATGGCAAGAATTGCTTCCCTTGTATCTCCTGAAGATCCTTTTATCGACTTCACATTTGTAGTTCACACAATTACAAAACCGTTGATAGATGAAAATATAAAAGAAGCATCAATGACCAATAGTGAAGTTTCTAGTGAATGGTACACACCGATCTATTAAACTACTTAAAGGAAGGTACCTTTCTTGAACCAACCACTAAAAACACTAGAGATCGTATTAGGAAACTTGCAACTAGATACATAATATTAGCTGATGTCTTATACAAAAGATCCTTTGATGGTCTCTTACTTAAATGTCTTAAACAATCGAAAATACCTATAGCCCTTGAGGAAGCTCATGTTGGTGCTTGTGGGGGGCATTCTTGGGGAAGATCATTAGTTCAAAAGTTAATCCACATGGCATGTTTTTGGAAATATATGGAACAAGACTATTGTGATCATGTTAAGAAATGTCACAAATGTGAAGAACATAACAATCTAATCCATGCTCCTGCTTCTGAAATTCGTGCTCAAATTCATATTTGACCATTTTTGATTTGGTGTTTGGATCTCATTCGAAAAATATCCCTATCTTCTTCTTCTGGACATACATTTATAATTACAACAACAAATTATTTCACAAAATGGGTCATTCCTCTTCGTTTGACGATTGTTGATACAATTTGTCGTTTCATATTGAAACATATTATTGCTCGCTTTGGTCTTCCTTCTACATTAGTTTCAGACAATGGTACAACATTTAAGAATAATGATGTGAAGAAATTTTTGGAAATGTTTCACATTCAACATCATTTTTCAATACCTTATTACCCACAGTCTAATGGTCAAGCATAATAAACTAATAAAACTCTTGAGAAAATCTTGTGAAAAATAGTAACAAAACATAATAAAGATTGGCACACTCAATTATCTTACACATTGTGGGCCTATCATACAAGTATTTGAACATCCATAGGAAATACACCTTATAACCTTGTTTACGGTGTTGATGCAATAATGGCTTTAGAAGTTAGAAATTCCTTCATTGAGAATTGCTCTTAGAGGGATTATTAATGATACCACCTATAAAGAGAAATGATTACAACAACTTGAAATGCTTGATGAACATCACATCAATGCTCTCGAGCATCTTCAAGCTTATTCTAAAAGAATGCAACAAAGTTACAATGATAATGTCATCCCTCGTTCATTTAACAAAGGTGATTTGGTGTTATATGAAAATTCAGTGTAATGTTAATGCCGCCCCAGGTGAAAAAGGAAAGTTTAGTTTGAATTGGTCAGGAACCTATGTAATTGATGAAAGCTATGGATTTGAAGTATATACATTAATCAAAATAGATGGTACACCGAGCTCAAAGAACATATCAACGTTGTGCATTTGTGTAGATATTACACTTAACATCTCTTTTGAATAGTACATGTATAATAAAGCATGTTGTTAGATTAAGTAGATGGTTGTCTATTGTATCTCACATTGCTTCGTTCTTGACAAAAAATGTTGGTGCATCTTGAATTATGTGGAGTAATTGTTCATTATGTTGAATTATTACTTTCCTTTGCATGCTATTCAAACTCATGTGCATGTTGTGTTAAATTAGATCAAATTTACATATGCATTTAATTTTACAATTAGATCATTAGTGCATTTAGTTTAACACAAAACATTTAATCAGAATGTAGTATCCAATGTACAAACATAGGTGTTTAGGTTAGATCACATAAAATTATATCATGGAGACATTTATTAAATAATCTTACTAAGATTGTTTAATAGATCACATTGACATCTAACTAAATAAAGAACTCATAGAAACAAACACAAATTCTAATATATATATCATGAAAGTTTATGTACATAATCATCACATGTGGCATAACATAATATAACATAATTAGTGTGGCCTATGGTTGTCACATTCCTCAAGGCCTGGTGGTGGTGCTCATAGCAAGATAGATGATCATGTCTTGCTCATGGAGCTCACCCAATCTCATAGGCCTCGTACCTCACCTAAACCCATCATCTCATGTATGAGTGTTGTGACACGCTCCTGATCTATATGGTCCCTGTTAGCTTGTACTCTAGCGAGCTCTTCCTAAACTCTAGTGAGCTCTCTCTGTACCCTGTAGAATTTTGACTCGCTCTCGATCGAACCCTGGGTGGCTTGAAGCTCCTCATAAATAGTTTGAAGTTGTGCAAGATCAACACTATTATACTCCTCTTTAGCTATAGATAGATCAACGATCCTCGTAGTCTCCTCGTATGTTGTCCTCCATCTCGCTAAAGGCTCGAAAAGGTCAGCATAATGCCCTGCACTAGGTGGTGGCATGTGTTCCACTCGTGTGACCTAATGTGGGGGAAAGGAGGGGGCCATCTGTATAGTAACTCACCAAAAGAGATTTTGCCACTCTCGCATGCACATTGCAAGATGGTAATCATAAGGAATGTTAGAAACACGACATGATATATGTAAATGTAAATAACTATAAAAACAATAAAGTTGTAATAACACATCATTACCTGGATCACCGACCTGCAAATCAGGATCTCGATGAGGGATAATAGGTCCCTTGTGTGCAGAAAGTGTGGAAGATGTTGTGCCACTACCCTCCCACACTCATGAATGGTCATACCTGATGTAGTTGTTGATTGTGCTTGGGTGACTCGTAGGTGAGATTGAGGTATCTCCTTAGGGGCATCCACAACCTCGTCTAGCTCATCAAGATCATCACTCATTAGTTGTGGATCCTCCTCCTCCTCATCGCTCTCCTCATCTAAGTCCTCTGCTCTATCATCATCATCTATACCCCATCTAAGACTCCATTGTATCTCTCATCTCTGTGACCTGGCAGAGGTCCAACATCGCCTGTGGGATGATGTATAAGGAAGAAATGTGTAGGTCATTCTCTCACCCACCAACACTCATAGGATATAATGGTACCTATGTCATCCAAGTTTGATGCTGGGGGCACATCCTAGTCCTCATCATCTGAATCATTAAAGTTAACATCATTAATCATGGGATACCAGATGTCTCTTGGTTTGGAGCCACTCTGTGTTGCTCTCAAGTATGTAGGTCATTTCCTAGGAGCTAGCTGAACAAGGTGTCCAAACTATTGCATGACTCGATCATAATAAAAAGGCATAACTATATAGCCATATTGTCCAAATAAGAACCTATCCTATTGCATCCTCACAAGCTGGTGTGCGTGATCTGGCCATTGGGGTATGGTGTTGTAGGGCCTCCATACTATCTCATCCTCCTCCAGGTGATCAAACTGAACCCTCTAGTATAACAAATCCTTGTATTGCCAAACTAGTCTAAGTGTGTAATTGAATGCTCGTGGGTAACCCATGGTTGCTACTGTAGGATAGCCTATCTAGGCTTAGTGCACGTGATATGCTTGAAGGCCCAAACCTATAAGAGTGTATAATGGACTATGTTGTGTAGCTCTCGGTATATAAAGCGCCCAAGATCATAATAGAGGCGAGCCAACATACTCGGACCACAAGAATAGATAGTTTGATGTCGCTCCATCTCACGGATAGTGTGAATGAGGCCCTCGTCCAAGTGTGTGCCTTGTCCATTAGGTATAAGAGCTAGAGCCATAGTAACAACCATGCTTCATTGAAGCAAAGGTGAGTGCACGTATAAAATCCACTAAAGCTCAACGCGAGCTTCAATGTCTCGTGGTTGAATAGGATGACCCACACAATACTCAATGTCCCACCACATCTTCCTGCGTGTGTGGTCCTCCTTGATATAGATGGTCTCACATTAGATGGGTAGTCTCAAGATACAGTGTATGTCCTCAAGGGTCACCATCATCTCTCTTGAAGGTAGATAGAATGTGCATGTGTTTATGCTCCATATCTCTACTAGTGCCATCAACATAGCATCATGATACCTCATGGGTGGCATGATGTAGATCCAAAATATTCCAT
The DNA here is from genome assembly GCA_007258455.2 of Sequoia sempervirens. Classification (NCBI taxonomy): domain Eukaryota; kingdom Viridiplantae; phylum Streptophyta; class Pinopsida; order Cupressales; family Cupressaceae; genus Sequoia; species Sequoia sempervirens. The sequence goes on along the minus strand of VDFB02271358.1, from coordinate 548,086,365 downwards.
TGTCGTATAAAATGTCAACCTCCTTGGAAAGCCAGGTAACTTGCTCCTAGAGAAGGGTAAATAATCTACCTCCTAAATGTTGGTGAGCACGTGGTGAAACTTTAAAGAAAAAAAAGAAATTATCAATAATATGCCTAAAAATATCAACCAAGTAATTAAAAGTGAATCAAAGTTGCTCTAGGATGCTTGGGCCAAAATTGGACACTTGGGAAATTTTTGGTCGGGGGGGTCTTGGACACTTTAGCCATTCTGGGATGCTTGGGCCAAAACTGGACACTTGGGTCACTTTTGGACGGGGTCCCAGAACCTTCTAAAAATACATAAAAAATGCTATAAAATGAAAAATGTAAACATAAAGCAGGGTACGATGGACTCACTATACATGTCAGAGCTTGATGCATGCCACCCCCTCTCGTAGAACGTGTATTCTAGGGGGTCTATATGCTTGTCAGCTCGAAATGTTTACTCACTCTGTAACAAGCTAATTTTGGAAATTATAGTAAATGTTAAAATGATGGTCAAAAGCATTATTTTTCACTAACATATACTAAAGTCTATTAAAGCACATTTCATTCAAACAACCATAATGGGGGCTAGTGAACTTTGTTTTCGATGTTGTTTGTAGTGTTGGATTCGTGGTTCCGTCCTCGATCTTATTTAATGAATATTGATATGTGGTGTTGTAACCTCAATACCCTATTATAAACATTCACATCACCAAGTAAGGCAATTTGATGAGGCTAGATTTCTACCCTAATTCCACCTCTATAAAGCAAGCAGAATCAAGGGCATACATCTACCCTCAATTTTGATTCTCTATAGAATTTTTACATTTTTTTAATATTATAACGAATTGATTTTGCAGAATGTAGTTCCTAACATTGTGGTTTTTCAGATGACTACTTAGGGGCTTCATTTTCCCCTTTTGCAAATGAATTACTATATCCATATGAGTATCCTTTTGTAAAACATAATTTACTTTCGATAATTTAGCTTGTATATACACATAGTGTCATTTGGCCGCTAAAGTGGGGGCTAAATGTAGTATAGAAAATTATACTCCTTTCTAAGTGATAGTATAATTTTACACTTAATTTGGACCTATTTTAGTGACCTTATATTTATCCTTCATAAATAGGCCCCTAAACCCTTTTATTATGCATTCTAAGGCTTATTTTTATCATTTTTTGATATTGCAACATGCATTGAATAAATGCATTTAATTAATTTAAAACCCCGAAACACATTGATTCTAGATTTTTTAGGCCAAGACCCATTCGTTGAGTCCCCTTTAGAATCCAAAATAAAAATTTAAACATGTTTTTGGCAGTATTTTAAAGTTCCAGATTCAAGTTTTAAATGTTGGCTATCAAGATCTAATATTCAGGAAATTAGAGAAGCCTATAAAGCCTAGTATTTTCACCATTTCAAACTAGAGATGAGCAAGAGATCAAGTTTGAGAGATCAAGGAGAAAAGGATAACTTTAGGAGAATATTCAAGAAAGCAAAGTTAAAGTCTTGGAGCAGTATTTTGTGTGTATTTGCAAGTCTTCAAGCTCATTTTGTCAAAGATTTGATCAAGCATCGATTATGATTGAAGGTTGATGCTTATGGTGGATCATGATGGATTCTAGGTTTGGGAGATACTTTTGGCCATTTTTCCTAACCTAATGACTTGTTTCCTAAGTGATCCCATCTTCTATCTTCATTCTACTAGCTACTTAATGCAAGGTATTGTCATATTTCAAATTTTATTGGGGTGTATGGACTTCTTCCCAATTTAACTTTATGACACTTGTTGTGCATTGTAAACTTGTTTACTTTAAATGAAATTCATCTATGTATTGTAAAAGAAAAGATTATCTTATTTTCCAAATTGTAATTATTGCATTACAAATTCAAAAGTTGTAGTATCCATTTATTTATGGATCATGTTCAACGAATATTATATGAAAGTTGAAAAAAATTATTATCCTATTTTAGCATATGATAATTACTTTTTAGTTAATTATTAGGTAGATTTTCATGTTTAGAAAGTTGAGTATGTTACAATCAATAGATCATCATTGATAATTGGTAGTCTATTATGGAAGATAAACTTGAAATTTACCCCTACAGGTCTATGGTTTTTCATTGTGTTATTTAACAATATGGAGGATTGAAACACTTTTATCTGCAAGTTCTGGGCATGTGGTCAACATCTTATGTTAAAACCCTGGCATCCATTATTAATCCTTCCATTGAATCTTTTACTATTATGTTTGCTTTGGGTTCACTTCCCTAATCTTCCACTTCACTTTTGGGTTGAATCATGCTTCAAAGCTATTGGCTATTCATTAGGCTACTTCTTGGCTACTAATAATGACTCTTTTGATTTTATGTACATGACCTTTTTGTGCATATTGGTGGATTTAGATACTACAAAAGACCTTCCAGTAGAAATAATTTTCAAAGTTGATGACCACTGTTGGTCTCAACCCTTGGATTATGAAGGCTTATCTTTCTATTGCCAAAAATGCTTTAATATTGGCCAACTTGTTGCAGTCTACCCCAATTCCAATTCTAAATCACATTGCCCTACCACATGGTGGAAAGATGTCGATCCTCTTCATTACATAGTTGACAACTCTTCTTCTGATCTAGAGCCTTCTATTGAGCATTCTCAAGAGGTGCCTCTTGCATAACATGATTTGTCTTAGCCCAAAGAAAAAATCATAAAGAATATATACCAATTACGGCAAAAAATGGTTTTCAATTTTCTAAGGATGGATGTAGTGAAGCTCCTACAAATACTAAAACTTCAATACATACCCCTCTTTCCTCGAAGACACAGAAAGGATGAAACATTGAAGCATGGGAAATGGTGCAAAAGAAAAATAAAGCTTCTTTTAAAAGGGACAATTCCCACCACAAAATGCTCCTATAATCTAATTCCAAAAGCGGTTGTTAATGCCCCAAAATTGAATTTAGTATATAGTGTGATCTTTATTTTTAGGATCCTTCTATTTTGCACCCCTATTAGTGGTTCTAATGCAATTCTAAAACTCTCCATTTTGGAGTAGCTCAAATTTTGTTTATTATGAGGTACAACTCTCTAAGCTTATTTCACTAATAAAAAATAAAATCAATTTTTTTTTTTAACTAAGGTGAATGCAAGATTTTTAGCCAGGCCCGAACCAGGTGAGGAACACAACAACACATGCATGAATGTTTGTCTAGAGCACTAAGTCTCAAGGTATAAACACAAACAACATCAACGTTGTGCACAATGTTTGTGATCACAATGACATAATGTAGATTTGAACCTTAATGACAACAACAATAATGTCACTCCTTAACCATTGCACTCTAGAATGAACCCCAAATAAAATCAAATAATTATAACCACATAAAAATTATACTATTTTAAAGTCAACTAATTTTTAATAATATTATTTTTATTTTTATTAAAAAAATGATAAGAAAGCGATAAATAATATTGAAGTTTAAAATATTATAGAATAAAACATAAAACATAAATAAGTTGTTATGGCTAAAGTGCTTTTAAAATATTAAGACATAGTTTAATACAAAATAAATAAATATATCAATATAATCTTATACAATTATTTACAATCTGAAACTGTTGCTATCATATAATATAATATTTTTAAAACAGCCAAATACATCAATACGGCCATCAAACTTTATGCCGTTGCAGTATGTCTGTGGGTCACTGCGAAACATGAGGACCTATATTTTACCTGGTTTGGAAATTTAGGGTTTTAATTCCAAAGGCAAATGAAAGGGCAAACAAGAGTGCGAATCCAATTAGAGCGGGAGGAACACATCCCAAAAAATCGTGCTTAAAACCGAACTGGTGTCGCAGGAATTCCTTCACCTGTTGTTTGCTGCCGTCTGCCAACACAGTTTCGTCTGTAACATCTCCCAACTGTGACGCCACCAAACCATACATTGTCCACGCAAACGGCGATGCCCAATAATACCATCTCCACCACACTGGAATTTTCTGCAAACATTTCATCTCATATGTTACACCCTCCAATTATTAGAATTATAATACTATTGACAGGTTAAAGTTAAATGCTTACCGTGCGTGGAATTAAGAAGCCACAGAAAAGCATCCAGATTGCCATGAAACCAGTTGACAGGATTGAAGCCACACTTGCATTAGGAGTCAGGGCCACCGTCATCATTCCATAGTAGGTGTAATAAATGAATGTAAACAACATACAAAAGAAAAACCAGAAGAATTTGGCTGCAGTCCATCTGAAATCCACCATTGCATAAACAATCACCCCATATATTACCGCCTGAACAAATATGTATGGCAATTCAATTAATACCTGCACAATATATAATATAATATCGTCAGTTCGTCAGTTGGTATGAGCCAGATTTATTTTAAATCAATTGTCTATGTTTATAGACATTTTGGACTACATTCAGCAATCCATCGTCAAAAAGAAGAATCTTACAAATACAGTTGATTCTAAAAACAATCTGAAAAATATTAGGGACATTCAAAGTTTTATATAGGTGTTTACTTACTTGAGCAAGGCCATAAGCCAAAGCGGAAAACATCCCTGAAGCCTTTTCCCTGTAGAAAACTGTTCTTTCCACATCAACTACGGGCAGAACGGAAAGTGTATTGCTGTAGCCCAGAAACAAAACTGAGGCAAACATGGATCCCATCGTATTGAGAATATCTTGCTCCCGCTCTCTGCATTTCATTTACTTGACGTGTAAATCTATGTTTTTTCAATTTGATCCATTATTAATATCAATGAATTTGAGTAAAGTTCTTACATCTTATGTCCCATTCTCCAGAAAATTGTGCCGAAAAGAATAGCGCATCCGAAAGTGAATAAAAATCTAACAACGTTATATTGGGGATTCCGCCAGTAGGACCAATGTTGCTTCCACAAACAGGCCCACGCTTGAACTACAAATGGTTGTGCAAATTCTCTATCGAAATGTAAATCTTTGGATCCTGCAGCAGGTTTGCTTAACCCCTCGATCAAGATTTCATTCTGCCTGTGTATTTCTCCTCATTAAATATATGAATACCACATAGAAAGAAACTGAAATGAAGTTTCAAAATGTTTGGGAACCCACTACCAGTGAAGAGATTGTTACCTGTAGAGGGGCGATTTCTTATAAATTTCGGCAAAGTCAACCCCAAGACGTGCTTCGGCGCCGTGGGAGGTAACATCGAGCATCCATGTGGCAGGGTTTAGTCCCTCTGTGATTTTGGGAACTCCCTCAATCGCCTCAAGATAATCAATTAGCGTTTGAGAGTGGTGACCAAGAGGGCCCATGTAGATTATCTGCCCTCCCCGCTTCATCAGTACCAACTGCACCAACAGCTACATTATTTATCTCTTATTTGACACAATTGAGCATAAACAAATCTATATTAAGAATGGTAATACCTCATCGAAGGCTTCAAATATATCGATGCTTGGTTGATGAATGGTGCACACAACTGTTCGCCCTGTATCCACTGTGTTCCGAACAGTTCTCATAACGATAGCAGCAGCCCTTGCATCGAGTCCCGATGTGGGCTCATCCATGAAAATTATTGAAGGATTTGCTACAAGTTCTACTCCAATTGTCAATCTCTTTCTCTGCTCTGTAGATAAACCGTTCACTCCAGGGAGTCCCACTAGACCGTCCCTTAAGTCATCTAGCTCTATCAATTCCATTACTTCCTTCACAAACATCTGCGACAACTTAAATAAATTAAAATGCTACAGGTATATATTGAGTCAACAACACAAGAGTTGTAAGTGAGTACCGTACCATTCTTGTTTTAGAATCAACCTCCTCTGGAAGACGTAGCCAAGCAGAGTAAATGAGAGATTCGTAAATTGTGACACAGGGGGAATGAATATCAGTTTGTTCACAGTAGCCAGAAATGCGTGCAAAGGTTTCCTGTTTCTTGGGAAACCCAGAGATGGTGATGGATCCTTCAATATAACCACTTGTTTTCCTGCCTGCAAGAACATCCATTAAGGTGGTCTTTCCAGCCCCACTTACCCCTACTAAAGCAGTAAGCACTCCGGGCCTGAATGATCCACTCACGCTCCGCAACAGCTGGAGTCTGTCTTCTGTAACTCCCTCTCTCTTCATTTCCTGTTTTGCATACATCAATTTCATCATTTACAATTTAAGCCACACAGGACAAGAACAAGCCAAGATTTTACTTGTCACTGTCATGCACAGATATGAAGTGAGTAAATTGGTTTGTAGTTGTACATACTGCAGGCATATCCACATAGTAGTTGACGTTGTGGAATGTCAAGGCCAAGGGCTGGAAAGGTAACACCATTCCCTTCTTTCCACTTTCCCCATTGGTCGAAGCTGACAAGTTGCTATTCCCTCCTGAAATTTCCCCTGTAAACGCCATATTTTTTTCTCTGTCAAAACTACAATCTATGAGCTCAATAAAAAATACTAAACCAAAGTTCAAATGACTGCTCAAGCTTTTATGGTCAAATCTTAAGAAAAACAGTTTTCAACCTACCAGAAATTTGGATTTCAACCTGTCTTGATTCTCTAGATGAAAGGCTTTTCATTTCCTCACCCTGTTCCTCTATTTCCAACTCCTTTTCAACAATTATAGGTTGAGGTTTTCCAAGAGCTATTTTTTAACAGCGCAAAACAATACAATTAGTTTGATCACATTCAAAGAGGATGTTCACAATGTATGAAGAGCCTCTATATATTTAAACAAGTGAAAGTTGGTCCTCACGGTTGAGATATTGTAAAGCTAAAGTGAAAAGCAAGTTTAGAACAATATTGAAAGCTACGAGCGCTCCAACACCAAGCCAATACCAGTAGCCATCCTTAAAAATCCCTCGAGATTTTAGAAATATCACGCCAACATTCTCCTGTGGCTGAAATCAAGTGCTGCTAAAGTTAGTGGACAGTCTGGATTATTATTATATCTAGTAATACAAAGCATGGAGAATCAAATTTCTGACTTTTACATTTCAATACCACTGTACGGAAAAAAGGTAACATATATACAAACCTTTTGCCACCTAGTTGCTAAGAACTCATTTACTGAAATGGCATTTTGAGCGTAGGTTAGAGGGGATATCCAATAACACCATATCCACCACCCTTTAATATCCTCTGTATATCATTAGCATTAGCAGCTAGCAAATTAGAGTCTAAAATGGGTACTTTAATGTGTGGAATGCGAGGATTAATAATGGAGAGATTTCGACAATTCACAATATTATAAGTTTACTTCTATTAATATTTTGCATCGCATTTTCTAATTTATTGATTAGAATTAGGAGTGTTAAGTACCTCTTGATAATATGAAACCACCTAGCAAGAAAATTATCATAAGTACAAACACGCCGACAGTGTTGCCGATTATCTGAGTACGTGCAACTGAAGCTATGAAGCGGAACAGTGATAGCCCTGTTTGATGGAGAGCCAGCAATAGTATAAAATGCCGGAAAAATCTGTACAAGAACATACGTTACCACAACGTCAATTTAGATAATGGAAATAGATTGAGTAGTGTGTAGGGTTAGGTCTAAACAGGGGTTACGTCTGCACAGCATTTCTAAGTTTTGATTTATTTAGATAATTCATTTAAAATTATATTAATAAATAGATCTTACTGAAAAAATCAGATGAATCACTTAAACAAATCAAAACTTAAAAAAGATATAACAGTACCTGCCCGGATTGGGAGCATAACCAATCGTATAGTAGGTAAGAACCACCCATGTAAAGGACTCTATCAAGGAAAGAGGAATCTGAGTAATCCAGAGCGGGATGGAGTAGGCCCAGGAAGGATAGAACATCGAGTCTCTCTGCTTGTAGAACACTGGAAGTTTGTCAATAGTAATTGACATTTCTGAAATTCCATTGAACATATTAAGAACCAGAGCCAGAAACAGAGATCCAATGTAAATGGATGCGTCCCCCACATTTCTATGATGCATACGTGTACGAATGAAAACTGACATTGCCAGAATCGCTATCATAGTTATCTGAAAAGCCACGCCGCTTTTATCAGTAATAAACCCAAACTGTACATACTAATAATATATGCATGCCGAAAACAAGTTATGAGAAACTCAGAGCCAAGATTTTAACCTGGAAAAACTTGAATAGGTGCACACCGGAATTCCTTTTCATTAGTAAAACTTGTCTGTCATAACATGCTTTAAAAAGTTGTCCTTTGCTTAAACCATATTTTTGTTTAGTGAGAGCTGCTGGATGACATCTTTTCCTATCGTACGGTATTGACAATTCTTGTGTTAGTTTGACACCTATGTGAAAGCTTTTGAATGCTTCCGCAAACTCCTCTACTGACACATATCTGTATGCCTGTGTCCTCCTCCACCAGTACTGTCGTTGGTCTTTTGGGGACGTTACCTGAGGGCTCACCAATCACAGATCTATGTCAGAAACAACAAACACATTAAACAATACTAAACATGAAGATCACTGAGTACATCAATGCAGATAAACTCAAAAATTTCTATCCAAAAAGGTTCGTACATTAGACATCTAACATCTCACAATGCACATTATCACATTATTTACGAATACCTCTTGCAAGAAATCTGCAACACCTTTCCTGTCTGGGCATTGAAAACCCATTGAGTGAAAAAATTCAAGAATGGATTGTATAGGTCCATGGTAAACCAGATATCCTTCTGATAAAAGAATGACATCGTCGAAAATATTAAACACTTCAGGGGCTGGTTGCAGAAGAGAAACCACCATAGTTGCTTTCATAGTGTGAACGTAGTGACATAAGCTTTGAACAATCTGATATGTGGTGGAGCTGTCCAACCCTGTAGATATCTCGTCCATGAAAAAGACTTGGGCGGATCCCACCATCATCTCCCCTGTTGTCACTCTTCTCTTCTGACCCCCTGAAATTCCTCTGCGCATCTTATCTCCCACTAGTGTATCTGCGCATATGTCTAACCCTAAAATCTGCTCCACCAAGGAGAGTTATTATCAAAATGTTCAAAATGTTTCATTAACAAAGTATTCAAACACACACAGGGTTACCTTCAAGATATAGTCAGTCACCAAGTTGGATTTCTGTCCCCCTATTGCTGTTGCCTGCGGATTTAATCAAAATCACAGTTTGGGAGTAAGAATAACCTTAATGTATATGCTATGTTATGGTGGATGAGTTAAATAGTTGTTATACCTTCATAAAGAGATCAATATCAGAATCTGGTTTCACTCCAACCTGCTTTTCTCGCCTGGAAAGTTCGCTTAACACATCTGCAGAAAGCCGTTATATGATGTACATTTTTAATTTGTTTATGAAGCTTGAGAATATCAACTGAGAAGGTACATTATACTTCAAATGATAAATAATGTGAGAGGAGTTAAAAAAGATGGTTTAAGCTTAAAACAGTTACCATATCTTGAACCAACGCCTTGGCATCGGGACGAAAAGTCCAAGGTTTCTCGTACGCTCATCTCTCCCATATGCAAATCTTGCTGACTTATGTAAACACAAGTTCTTTGTGCCACAAATTCCTCCAGTGAATGTCCATTATATGTTACTTTACCTTCAACCTGAATAAAATAATATTATATGGTATAATTAGTTTATTATATTGGATATCTAATAGTTAAAATAATATAATATAATTAAAGATAATAGATTGTAAGTTACACGAAAGAGAATGTTAGAAATACTACATCAAATTAATTATATATTAATATTTTTTGAGTAAGGTGTTAGATAATTAATTTTTAAATTCACACAAAATGATTATAGAAGTTAAAAAATAAGAGTTTTTATAACAATTATGAATAATATATTCAAATTAATTTTCATATAATATATTACTATATATATATTTTTATATCATTTATAAATATAAATTTTAACTATTTTTCATTTAAATCTTACAAATAATTTATTTCTCACTATATATTGTTAGTGATAAATATAATCTCCTAACACAACAACACACATTTATATATATTTTTATGAAAAATAAAATATCATATAACTCTCTTATACTTTATATTTTTATTTATATTTTTTCTAAATCTACTCGAACTCAATAGGACATGACTTTCAATCCATATGTTTTTATAAAAATTAAAGCAAATGAAAGAAAAGAGAATGACATGATGTGGAACGAGCATATGTAAATGAAAACTAAAATAAAAATTAGCATATATATCTTTAAGAAATCTATATAAAATACATCCAATATCTTACAATAATTTATTGTATTTGATTAAATAACCTAAATTAACCTTATTAACAAATATTTTTTCTTTACTTAATAAAATTATGTTTTAAAAATAAAAAAATCCCTAATAAAAATTTACAAATTCAACATTTGTTACTATTTTAAAATAAAAATATGAAAAATATTTAAATTCAAATGTCAGTTTAATTTAAAAATATTTAATAAAAAATATAATTTTTTGTAATCTTCAAATCTATTTCATTTAAAAATATTAAATAAAAAATTAGCGAATAAAAAGACATCCCAAAAGTCCATTAAAAAAGACTTAAATTCTTTTGAATACTATAAAACAACAATTTACATCCTTATTTTAAATTCATAAACTATTTAAAGATTTTTAACAAAGATTTATTCCAATTAAATGTGACCAAATGATAATTGTTGGGTGGAGACTTCCGAGCATCTTAAGAGCTGGGTTAAAGTAAAGTTCTAGGAAAAAATGATATTCACGTTTTGTTTATTCAGCAAGGTAACCGAAAACCGCCTTTTTCGCGTTGATACGTAAACCCATTATACAATTAATATCATTATTTTTATTAAAAAGTTGAATACACGTTTTATGTACACAATCTTACTCTCTCTAATATAATTGTTGTCTGACGTAATTAAAAAAACATGTTTTTTTAAAAATAAATCTGATTTTAATTTTTAGTGTTAATCTTATATTTTTATTGGTTAATAAAGGACACATTTTATGTACGCAATCTTACTTTCCCTAATATAATTGTTGTCTGACTAATTTAAAAAAACATGTTTCTAAAAAAATAAATCTGATTTTAATTTTTAGTGTTAATACTTATATTTCTATTGGTAAATAAAAATTGACATGAATAAAAAATTATTTATATATATTTTTCTAATAAAGGTAAGATAAGTTGGGACCCTCCTCTAGATACCCTGGACCCCATTGATGCAGAGTAAAACTGATCAGGACTCTTTTCCTCCCCCCTCTTACTGATTTTTTATGTTTTATGATTCAGATGTATGAAGAGACTTATTTGAACTCTAAGAATGATTTTATATAATATAAATAACTTATTCATAATAAAATTTAATGTCAATGTCAATCCTGCATCTGTATTGATACGTTAAATTGTATGAAGCAACTGAAACTTTTACTTACTTGAAGAGTCGTGTCTAATTTTCCAGCCATCCCCAATAACAAAGAAGTTTTGCCCGCGGCAGGCGGTCCGAGAAGAAGCGTCATCCTTAAAAATTATCACACCAAAATACGAAATGAGAAGAGTAATAAGTATCAACAACAGTCCTGAAGTGCTATAACAATGGGTAGGTCCTTCCTTTACCTTCCGGGCTTGATTATAGTGCTCACGTTCTTTAGAATCCTCAACGTTTTCTTCTTGCTTTTGGTGAGCCTAAGTGATCCTAAAACATCCTATACCAATCATAAACCTCAAGTTTTTACAGTCCATGACGTTAAGTAGATTGCAGGGGAATAATGAAAAGATTGATGTTGATACCTGTACTATATTAACAGTCCAATTATAGAGTGTTGGCAATGCGCGGCTGCCAACGTAGACACTAGCAGAAACATTCAGATTCTCCAAACGGATTTCGATTTCGGGTAAGACGATTCCAACTCTGCATAGCACAAGAAAACTTAGCAAATGAATGAAGTTTAGGGGAATAAAATGAATGGGAGAAGAATAATATCTAACCCGTCGAGCCTCTGGCGAAGCTTTTGAAGAAAGATCTGGTTATCTGGGTCGACTACTCTAACCAGTCTGTCAATCAGTGCTGTCCGACTATGTGGATGGAGATTGGTAACATCTATCTGGTGGGAGGTGGAGGAGTCATCTAATTGGTCTTGCAGTATGGATGTTCTCAAGCGAGTATAGGTGGGGAGTTTCTCTATGGCCGCCCATATGAGGGCTTCATCGTCATCATTATCTCTTCTGAAAGAGGACGAAACTGAGATCCCACTTCTAAACGAAATGGAGCTCAAACTCCTGGCCATCTTTCTTCTCTCTCGTTTACCAGGATGAGGCCACACAACTCCTTTTATTAATCGCCACTTTTGTCAAGCAGGACGAATTTGTCAAACCCAATCTTCTAGAACTTTTCCTTAATTCACCTAATCTTTCGTTTTCCTTACCAAAACACATGCTCTTAAAGCTGTAACCAGCCTTCTCCACCTCTCTTCTAGACTTATTATTCTCCTCCCATCATCGTTTAGTACGATATTAAAAAGAAAAAAAACTTTTGAAGTTTATCTTTGTTAGTCCCTCTCTTCTCCACCTCTCTTCTAGACTTATTGTTCTCCTCCCATCATCGTTTAGTACGATATTAAAAAGAAATAAAACTTTTGAAGTTTATCTTTGTTAGTCCCTCTCTGGTTGTTACGCCACGGATTTTACTAATCTCTTCAAAAGAATGAAAGTCAATTACTTAATTATATCATTGTACTTTTTATTAAAAAAAAAATATCAATGTTTTTTTGTAATATCGATATTTTTTAATTCATTTATTGTCTAATTTTTCACTTCATCATCTAATTCATTTGTTCATCTCTTAAAATTGTTAACATCAATTATCATCTACGTCCTTCACCATCTAAGATCTAATTGTCTATTCATCACCTAAGACACACGTACTATCGCCTTATCACCTACTACTAGTAACATCTAACAATTTAATAAAACTAGCATTATTGTATTTATAAAAATATATGTAGAAGACGTCGAGAGATATCATTTTTGAGGTGTATGATTTAAATTATTATTATTATAATACTAATATTTTTTTTCATTTATTGTCTAATCTTCCATCTTATCATCTAATTCATTTGTTTATCTCCTAGAATCTTTAATATCATTCATCACTGAGGACTCTGTCATCCTCATCACCTAAGATCCTAAGATCTAATTGTCTATTTGTCACCTAAGACACACATGCTATCATTTTATCACCAACTACTCTATACTCTAATAGTTTAATACAACTAACATTACTAGATATTTATAAAAATCTCATTACTAGATATTTATAAAAATCTATGTAGAAGACATCGAGAGATATCATTTTCAAGACATATATTTAAAAATATTATATTTTATTATTACATTATTGTTATGTTTATAATTATATTATTTTTATTTCTATTATTATATTATATTTTTATTAGTATTATATTATTATTTGATATTATCGATGACCTATTTATTCACCTCCAAGCCCTCATGTTTCCCACATTTCTTCACTTTAACCTTGTTTTTCTTCATTTCTTCTCCTCACCCTATTTTTTATCCATTTTTCACCCTTTTTTACCATTTTCATCTTTCGAGAGGCTATTCGAGCCCCTTTTTCCCACCTACTCTCTCGAGGGGGTATCACCTATACTTTTTTTCCTCCACATCAAGCCAAGTTTTTACCAAGTCCTTCATTGTGTCGCTTATATTTTACTTTTCTTTTTCATAATAATCTTTCAACACCTAAAATTGAATTTTTGATAATAAAGTTTTTTTTGTGTGTAAGGATTCATAATTGGGCGACCTCATTGCATGATTGGATGATCTAATGTTTGGGCAGCCTCGTAACACACTTGGACGACCTCATCTTGACAAGTATAAAAAATGCTCATTTGTGTTTGTGCAGCCTTATTCTGTGTTGAGGTGACCTTGTTTCAACTAGTTTTTTAGTAAGTTAAATTTTATGGTATTTTGACCTAATCTACTAGTGGTTTCTTGGTGATTGTGTGTGTTTTTCCTAACAACATTTTCCAAGTCATATGCTAGCCAAAGACTTGATTGAAACTACCAACGTTTGTTTTGTAGCCCCATGGTCAAAGACATCTATTTTCTCACTAAATTAGGAACTAAAGATTATTAGAGGATAAATTAACTTGCTTGCTTTGTTTGGGGTCTAATCCTTGGTGTATGCTCTCTCCTTGCACCATTTGGTGATCTTGGAGATCAAAAACTATGATTTGACCAGTCCAAGTCTTACATTTTGTTTTTGAAAGAGGAAAAAATGGGTTTTATAGGGACTCGAAACCACAAAGTTTACAAACAAAAGATAAGATTGTTAAAGACACCAAAAGCATAAAGGTTGTAAAAACAATAACAAGACAAGTCCACAACTACCAAAAAGGCCAGCGAAGGCCACAAAACCAAAAAACCAGACAAAAAGCCAACAACAACTAAATTTGGGCCTTTAATAAAACTACAGTCTCAGCTTCCAAATTGTTCATATCCTGGACCCCCGTCTTTAAAATATGAACCATCTGGGTAGTAGGAGGCGCTTTCCTTTTAAGGTTGGCACAGGTCCTTTTTGAAATACCTTGGTCCTCGTTCTTACTTTTATCCTTGTCCTCTTCCACATCAACGACCAACGAGCCCTGTTGCGTCTTTTCCAACTTTTCAAACATTGCATTGATGATGATGGTATTGTGCCTAGCCATTTTATGGTTTTGTTCCACAACAATTTTCATATTATTTTTGATTTTGACCATTTCAGCTTCCAAAATCTTGTACTTATCCTCAGTGTCACCTTCTCCCATTCCTGTTCTGTTCTTTTTCTGTTTCCCTTCTTCATTATTGAGAGTGGCCAGCTTCAGTTCTAGTTCCTCCGACTTGCTATACAAAGCCCTATTTCTTTGATTAAGATCATTAATTTCTTGATAGGCCCATTTCAAAACCCTGAAAATGTCACCAATACCATTTCTTGCAGAGGCAAGAATATCTCCAAATTGAACCCGATTTAAGATGAGGTTAACATTGAATCCGAGTTGGGGGAGCTAGGAAATCCGGTACCATCAGCTCTGAAAGAGGCAGGGGGAGGGCACAAGGTTTTTGCTAACTTCAGGGTTCTCAACTTTGTCCTCCAAAGAGTCTGCAGAGTAGGAAACCAGCTTGTTGGCAGGGGAGCTCTTGAGAGCGAGATTCTTTAAGGGGATAGGGCAGTCGGGTAAGGTCTTAGGGTTAACTTTAGCAAGCTAGGGTTTTCTAGGCTGGGTTTTCTTACCAGACAGCTCAGAAGATGGGTGGGCTTCTACAATTCTCTCCTGGTAGGGCTGATTCTCCGAACCCCCACTGTCAGTGTCATAGTCCTTAAACGTCGTGGAGGCAACAAGTTTGGATAAAGCCGACATGCTTTGATAGTGTTCATATATTAACCTAATAAGACCAGGATGAAGAATAGGGTATCTCCTGGGATTTTTCTTATGGTCCTCAAGGCTATTACTCAACAAACAAAGCAGATAGTGAGGCAGAGAAATTTGTACCTTATGGTGGAAGTGGTTAAGAATGGAAAAATGATGACCATAAATTATGGTGAATCTCTCGTCTAGGGTGATATACTCCATAATAACACGAAGCACCTTTCTCCACAGTGCCTTGATGGTGTCAATTTCGAAATAGTTGTTGGAAATTTTAACCAGTTTCAATTTCTCCTTATCCTTCTTAGGGAATTTGATTACCACCTCATCAGAGAACCTTCTATTGTGATAAAACTTCACACCCTCAGTGGACATTCCAGTCACCTCCCCTATAATTTTCTCATCCAGTTTCATCTTTCTCCCAAAGAGGATTATTTCACCATTGTTTCAGTTCTTCTCAAAATAGTTCATCGCCATAGTATCAAGCCCATGAAGTATTTCCAGAAATGGAACAAACCCACCTCTTACAATCTGCTTCTAGACCTTATCATTCCTCGTGTGCACCTCATAGCTTTTTGGCTCAACTATTTTCCTATCCCCTCCCATTTTCGTTTGCACCTTACTGCAGTCTCTACCAGCGTCGAGCTCCTGTTGCAAATTTACACAGCCATTCCAATGTACCCACAAAGTGTGCCGCTTTTTCTTCCCAGCTAAGTAATATGATGCGACCCCATCAAATCTCTTGATTTTTATGTACTTAGCCCCTTTCCCTTTAATCATTAAATATATTTTCCTCTTTCCCATGCATAACATCATAATCTAGTAAGACCCTGACTTCAACTTTCAAGTCCTATAATTCTGCCACGTGTTCAATCCTTGCTTCCTTACCCCTTCATTCACAAAGTAATATGCCACACTGTTAGCTTCCTTGTAGATGTGTGATACTTTTACTTTATCAAACTTGTCTAGAATAGAATTTTCTTCATCAATCCAATTCTTTATCGACCAAGAGGGGGGGTCCTTCCTAAGAGACAATCAATGATATTTTTGGAGTCCCCTTCAAGCCATAAATTTTGTATATTCAAATTATGAGCTAACTTTAAAACTTGAAAAGATCATATAGCCTTCACCACATGGTTGGTTTGATGACCTAGGGAGATGGCCACAGCTGCCATAAAATTACCATTTGAGTCCCTTAACACACCTCCACTTCCAGCCATCTGAATTTCCCTTCGTGGCACCATCAAAGTTGGCCTTAGACCAGCCATTTGGAGGAAAGGTCCAACACACACCCTCCCTACTTTTCTTGGCTAACTTGGATGTAAAAGAAACATCCACTTTAATATTCCAATCCTTTTCTATCATTAGATCATAGGGAGTACACACCACTGCATCAAGGTCAAGAGCTTTTTGGGGAATCACATTGAGGTTTTCCTTTATAAGCCTTTTTTTTTCAAAGACATTATTCTCCAACATTCCTTATCCCTGAAAAGTCTATTATTATGTTCTTTCTACACTCCCCAAGCAACAAAAGGGAATATAAGAGTCCATAACCTTCAAATGAAGGGATTTTGAGAGGGATCTTTCCATTGTAAAAAGAAATCTTCAATGGACTGGGGAAACACCCAAGAGATATTCCAGAAGGCTAATAATTTTCCCCAGATTATGGAAACAAACGGGCAGTGGAGAAACAAGTGGTTAGCTGACTTCGCCTCACACTTGCAAAGGTAACATCTGTTGGGTATTTGAAATCCCCATTTACAAAGATTGTCCACCGTAAGAACCTTATTCTGAAGCATAATCCAGAAGAAGATATTGACTTTAGGAGTCAAGTGTTTTATCCACGCTTTTGACCAGAAGGGAGGGGGAGCTTGAGAAAAGCACAACAAAGAGACAACCGAAATTCACCCAATCTCCTTCATGCCAATAGTCTTTGACAAACTCCCCGAAAGTAGCTTTACATAACTCATCCCATCTATTGTATCTTTCAATTTTAATGAGGGGTTCCTTAAAAAGCAATCTATCCTCCCAAAATTTGGCTTGATTGCCACTTCTAATGTGCCATCCTATCCCTGATTCCAAATTTTTTTTACCAGCAATTATATCATTCCAGCAAGTTGAGCCATGAGGTAGGATAGGAGAGTACAACAAAGCTTTGAGGGACATACAGTTGGCCATATATTTACTTCTTAAAATATTTTTCCATTCTCCACCAGACGAGAAGGATCTCCATATTTGTTTGGCTAGAAGAGTCTTATTCATAATTCTTATTTTTCTGGGACCTAAACCCCCAAAGGTTTTCGGTCTGCAAACCAAATCCCACCCTATAAGAGGCATTCTCTTTATTTACTCCACTCCAGACCAAAGGAATCTTTTTTGGATCTTTTCGATGGCCTCAACATATTTAGCAGGAATTTTGAAAAGGCTTAAAGCATGAACTGGGAGGTTCTGAAGAGAAGCTTTAAGAAGTTGAATTTTTTCAGCTTGGCTCAAAAGAGCTCCTTTCCATCCTGCCAACTTCTTTATGAACCTGTCAACCAATGAACACCAAAAGGAATTTAGAGGTTTAAGGCATAACGAAAGTCCAAGATAAGAAGAAGGTAAGGATTCCACTCTTCAACCAAGGATTCTCACAATCTTGACTTGTCTATGCTTAGGGGTATTGAAGAAAAAAAGGGAACTCTTTTGTCTGTTGTCCATCTACCCAGACGCCTTCTCATACACGTCCAAAGTTTTTTTCAAACTCTTAGCCTCATTCACCGAAGATCTTCCCATCAGCATAGTGTCATCAAAAAACTGTTGGTGAAAAAAAATAAAATTGGTGGAAGAAGGGTTAAGACCAGCTAGAGACCTCTATTCAATCAATCTTTTAAGATTCCTTCCCAGGCTTTCAGCCATTATTGTGAAAAGAATAGGTGAGATAGGATCACCCTATCTTAAACCTCTTGAATTTTGAAAGAATCTAGAGGGATATCCATTCACAATAATAGATGTGGAAACCGTAGTAACCAACCGATTCACCAACTGAATGACTCTGCTGCTAAAACCAAACACCCTTAGAATTTTAAATAAAAACTTCCAATCAACGCGGTCATAAACTTTGGAAATATCCAACTTAACAAGAAACCCTTTAGTTTTAGATTCCACAAGTGAATGGATATTCTCATGGACTGTGACTATAGAATCTAAGATTTTCTTTCCAAGTACAAAACCATTTTGCTGAGGGGAAATCAATGAAGGAAGGATAGAAAGGGTCCTTGGAGTCAAAACCTTAGATATGATTTTATAGAAAGAGTTGCAAAGACTAATGGGTCTGAACGCCTCAAACTCCATAGCCCCTGGTTTCTTAGGAATAAGGACCACAAAAGTAGCATTTAGTTCCTTAAGGAGCCTTCTGGATCCAAAGAATTCCTTAACAACATTCACGACATCATTTTCAACAATATCCCAAAACCATTGAAAAAAGAACATAGGAAATCCATCAGGGCCAGAGGCCTTATTTCCTTCAAAAGAAAAGACAGCTTTCATGATTTCCTCCTTAGAGGGGATGACCACAATCTTTTCATTATCTTTCCTCTCAACAACCTTAGGGATAGCCTCTAATAAAAAAATTTGGTCATTTTGATTGATTTCCCCATTTTCCGAAAGAAGGTTGTTAAAGAAGAGGACATATTGCTTTTTGATGTCTTCTTCTTCCTCAAATCTCGTACCATTAACTTATATGCAAGAGATTCTATTGGCAACCCTGTGTTTAGAAGCAGATAAATGGAAGTACCTAGTATTTCTATCTCCAGTAGAAATCCATAACACCCTCGATCTTTGCCTCCATAACTCCTCTTTAGCTATAACATTTTTTTATTTCCAAGGCATACTAGCTTATGTGTATGCTCTCCCCTTATGCTTTAAGTGACCTTGGGTGACCAAAAACACCTAGTATAGTCTTTCCCTTTAGGAGGATTTCTTTTGGATTTCATCACCCTAAGGGATGACCTCAACCACGTGTTATCGATGAGGTATAAAAAGGGGGAAGAATGAAATTTATATCCTAATCTAGTCATGTTGTGTCTAGAAAATCATTGATGTTTGGTTCATTCCAAACAAAGTGCAGGGTTGGTTTGAGTAACTTAAATGAAATTTCCAACCCACACTTGTGACATGCTAGCGTTCATGGTTGTGCCTCATGTACTCTCTTAGTATTTAGAGGACTCCCCTAGAAGCTTGTAAAGCCTCTAGATAAGACCTTTTGATCATTGCTTAGTGTGGTGCAGGGTATAATATCATGCTTGAAATTACTCACCATGTATTTTCTCTTGTTGAGGTGATAAATACCCATTGGTAGGACCTTTTCCTTCTAAGATAAGGGGTGTAAAATTGGTACATGACCTATCCATACTCTATTTACCCATTCATTTGAAGATATTAGTCTTTGGATAGTCGGCCTACACTAAGTTAACACACCTACATGATTAATTTTAGGAATGTGAGTGTGGGGTGTGTCCTATGCTTGTCAAATATCTATTATATTCCTACATTCATCCAAAAGTGTCTTAATTGTGTGTAATGTTTTTATGAAATCTTGGGTCATCTTTGCTAAAGTTAAACACAATCTGTCCTAAGTCTTCCTAAGTCTAGTTGGGTGGCCTTGCACTATGTTTGGGCAGCCTCGTCTTTCCAAAAAAATACTCAATTTAGGCATCTTTGTACTATGTTTGGGTGGCCTCATCTTTCTTAAACAATCCCTAAATTTTCACAAAATCAATTTAGGTGGCCTTGTACTATGTTGGGGTGGCCTTTTCTTGCCCAAAAAACACCAAAATTTCACAAACTTAGTTTAGGTTGCCTCGTCCTGTGTTTGGGTGACCTTGTCCTATGTTTGGGTGACCTCATCTTTCCCATACAACTCAAAATATTCTCCATATTAGTTTGGGTGGCCTTGTTTTGTACTTGGGAAACCTCATTTTAACTTGGGTCAGGGTCATCATTTTGGTTATCTTTTTTTGGGTGGCCTATCCTATGTTTGGGCAGCCTCAATTCCCATAAAAATTCCAAAAATCAAACCCGTTTAACACAAGATAACCATTACTTTTCTAAATTGAAAACTGCTTGATCGAATAATTTTTCAACTCATATCCAACCCATACCAATCATTTTAGTCACTTTAAACCTCATCCAAACTTAATCAAAAAATCATCCTCCAAATAGAAGTACATTCATAAACACTTCTCATCATCACCCGCATCATCCTAATAAAAAATCTAGCCTCTTATCACTTTCTTGATAACCTAAATCATGAATCAAACCATTGTACTTTCTTAGGAACTTTTCCTATCCTAAGTTAACTTAACCTCTCTCAATTGAAAGCTATTCCACCTTCAACAAGAGGTATCATTTGCATCGAGACCATTTATGCTTGAAAACTTCACCTATCTCAAGTATTAATCCAATCATCAACACCACTTGTTCTTGAGAACTTCACCCATCTCAAGTATCAATTCAATCAATCATCATCGATCTAGGTTCTCAATCATAGTCTAAGCACTAAATCAAACATCCAATTGTTCATCCAATCAATTTTTCTTAGTCTTTTCCTTGGAAATTAGAGTCATTCACTTCCAATCATCATCTAATCTTTCATGTTCATCACTACATAATTACAACTTAGAAAAATCATGGAACAACGACGATGACAACCCTTCCCAAAGACTCTTAGTTTCCCGAATAGTGGAGAATCTCAACACCCCAACATCCAAGTGATGTCATCAAATGCTACTCAACTCAATGATCTAGTCTCTATCGAGGAAGAGATGGTATCCCAACTGGAGCTTTGCCCTAATATCTTGGAAGAGTTTTTGGACAATATTGCTAACAAGGAAATAATTGACTACCTCATAGACACCCACAAGCAGATAATCCTAGCCAACCTTCTCATGCATAATGCTAAATTTCTACCCATATTTGATGTCTTGCAATTTACTTAGATAAAACTCAACCATCTAGCCCTCAGGCTCATCCTAAGAATCCATGGGGTTGTATATCAAACTTTGGGAATGATGTAGTGATTCGAGTACCACCTTCCCCCATTTGAATTCCTACACTAGGATTGAGATCATGGCTTAGTCCTATTCAGGTTTATGACCCTATATCCTCTTATCATCTTTTGAGTTCCATCACATAAAATATCCAATCTTCCACACGACACACATTAGTCTACATTGCCTCTCAAGGTAACGTTGGGGCTCTTGTGCTAAACACATCATCATCCACATCTTACCATGTTCCTCTTGTCCCAAATCAATCACATTTGATCCAACTAGTCTACCATACTTCTCACACATCTTTACCATATTCTTCTTACATACCACCTTCCACTCACGTTCCATAATCATATTTGCAACCTCCTCAACTATCACATCCTCACTTCAAAATTCCCACTATGGTACCCCTATCCAATCCAACTATGCCACCAGGTCAATATCTTAAGAAACCTCCCATATCACCCAAAATAATTACATCCCACAATATCTATCACATCTACCTCATCCATCTCCACACCAATAAACCAAGCCTCAACCATCATACATTAATCCCTTCAATACCCATGACAATCATATAATAATCCCCCTCAACAATAGTCTCATTCATCTCAACCATCTCAAACATCTCAAACATCATCATACTTCACTCCGCAACAAAATCAACCTCACCCATTTCTACCTTCTCCACCATCATACAACCATACACCTAAAAATGCATCTCATTCATTCCAATCTCCTAAACAATTGTATACCCATCTGCCACAATAATAATCTCAACCATCTCAACAACCATCATACTTTAATCCTCTGCAACATCAACCATATATGTTTTAACCATCATCATAATCATATCTAATCCACCTCGAAATGATTTGTACCCTTCCTCATCTCCACAACAAAATCAATACGCCAATCAACCAAGTTCTAATCTAGCGATTCCTCCTCCATCATTTACTCCTAATCAAGAATGGGAGGACATGAAAACTGCACTTAAGTATTTGCAAGTAGGAAATGCCAAGGCATCACTTAAATTCGAAGAATTATGTGCATACCCATTTGATTGTACCATTGTAATGACACCTTTTTCTTAAAAATTTAAAATTGCTAAATTTGACAAATGTAAAGTGAAAGGAGATCCTCAAGATTATATCATTTGAAGAATTTTTTATGACTTGTCAGGAGGTGGAATACAATGATCACTGTCTCCATTTTTTTTGCAGCTTGGGTGGACAAGTATTGGAATGGTTTTTACACCTCATTTTGGATCCATAAGGGGAAACATACTAGTATTCACCAGGGCTAACTTCGTGCATCCGTAGAGAGTGGAAAATAGGTCTGATTTCTTCAATTTTTTTGGGCTTGTTCGTAAGCAAGTTATTAGCTTAAAAAGAAAAAAATGGCTTGTGGGTACTTAAAACACGTCTTGATGAACCCATAAAGTGAAAGGTGCTCAAAAAGGGTGTTTTAAACCTCCGTTTGCTACATCTTTATCACTTCGCTGATACCCATTCATTAAAAAGCCAATTTTTTTAAAAAAAATCCTATTTCTAATTATCAATAAACCTATTTCAACTTGTGTTTGTATGTGGGCCCGCTCATTTTTACACGTGGGTTCGCTAGGAGGTGGGTGATTTAATCTCAACAATACTACATTACCATGTTAACCACATGCTCCATATGCGCTCAACAAACCATGCGTATGGGTTTACCTAACCGCGGGTTGCCAGGGATGTCTAAGCCCTAAACTCATCATCTCCTATGGTTTTCTTCATCATTTTTACCAAGTTTGGTCTTCTACCAACGGAAGTGGCCCGCCGTTGTCATGACCTCCTCTGACCTTTGCCACTTCTGTCAACTCCCATCTACTCCAGGTAACATCTCCAAGTCTTTTATCCTACAAATTGTTTGTTCAATAATGGGTTTTTCTTAGCATCGACGGTGTTTGCATGCATTTTGGTGTGTTTTACAATCATTTCTCTATATGGTGTTGAGGGTTTGACTGTAATCAGTTTCCATTACATACAATATGAATGAAATTTGATCCCTCATGAATTATTCTATCTATGGCATCAAGGGTTTGACTGTTATGATTATTTTTTACGGTATACTATGAACTAATCACACAGAATGTGATTTAAACAGAGCATTGTCAGATTTTTTAATGGTATAATCATAAAATTTAATGGGTATACTATTTTTTCCGATATAATCATAAAATTTAATGGGTTTACATTTTTTTCCCCCAAATTATAGAAGGGGTTTCAAGATACAGGTTAATCTGTTGTCTTCAACTTAATTGGGTAGACATTTTTTTTTTCAATAATTATATTTTGCACATAAAATTAAATGGGTATACAACTTGTTTTGGATTCTCTTCAAATATCTACATTATAATCATGAAATTTAATGGGTATATAGTTTTTGTCCCAATTTATTGAGCAGTTTTAGGATTACAATTTGTAGACAATATATATATATATATATATACACGCACATATATATACATATACAATCATGTTGTGTAGGGTTTCATCATATCAAGCCGTGTAGGGTTTCATCATATGAAGCTTCGCAGACAATGATATGTTCTTATCAGATTGTATATATATATATATTTGTAGACAATGATATATTCTTATCAGATTGTATATATATATATAGGTTCATGTGATGAAACCCTACACAACATGACTATATATATATATATATCTACAATCTGATAAGAATATATCATTTTCTGCAAATTGTAATCATTTTTTTTGTAGACAATGATATATTCTTATCAGTTTGTATATATATAATTTGATAAGAATATATCATTGTCTACAAATATAATGATATATTCTTCTCATATTATATATATACAGTCGTTTTGTGTAGTGTTTCATCATATCAAGTCATGTAGGGTTTCATTGCATGGACCTTAACATGAGCCTCTATCAATGTATGCCATTTAATAATGCCCAAGTTTCTTTCCATATATCCCTATAACTCAATTATCTTTAATAAACACATTGGCATTATCAGTTTAATATGCATGTCCAAAGAATGTTGAAAGGAATATAACAACTAACTTGGATTAGCTAGCCCCTGAAAACTAAAAATAAAGCAATTACTTCGCATTTGGTCATATCCTCAAACCCATAGATGCTAAAAATATCATCTAACTACAAAAAGGTAAATCCAGTGATGGTTCAAGCAGAGTTTTCTTTTTTCAGCTTAGAAAGTTTGTGCCTGATTAATGCTTCTCTCTACATAAAGTACAATATTTCAATGAGAAGGGTCATTCTAGAGATTCATCAAATAGTTAGAAACAATTCTGGAGAGATCAATTAATTTTACTGTCTAGGTAATCATTTCGTACACAACTCTAAACAATTTAATGATTAGTGGAAAGAAATGTCAGCAAGAATTCAAAAATTTGAAAGTCAACTTTTTGAAGAATAAAACAAACCTTAATCTTGGCAAGCATGACTTTAAACCGATCAAAGTCATTTAATGCATCTCTTTGCTTTTGCACAATTAGTTTCCTTCCCCATGAACTATTCTCCCATCGCTTCTGAACCTCTGCTAAATAATAACATTGCATAGTCACTATGCAGCTACTAACATCCATGGCAACCTCCATATACTTTGCTTAAAATTTTATACCTACTTTCTCCATAACCTCAATCAACACTTTCTTTTTTGGTATCTTATGGATGTCAATTTTGATATCAGTTAAAGGGAGCCTCTTAAATTTCATCTGGCACTTCGCCATTTTTGGTGCATCCACCAGAGCCTGCAAAGAAAATTAAAAATGGATAAAAAAACATATGGCATTTCTCCTTTTCGATTAATGGAGAGATAGTTATCAAAAACCAAAGATAGATGCTACTCAAGATATAGAGAAATTAGAAATAACAAATAATTATTGGTTGTCATCACTAATCTTTGGAACTAAGTGTAGTAGATTAATCAAATCTGTCACATATTGATGAAATAGGAAGGATGATTGCTTTTGAAGCAGAATATTAATTGAAGCCTCAATATTTGAAGATATATATATATATATATCAGATTATATATGTATGATTATATATACGTATGATTATATATGTATAATCGTATATACATTATATATATCAAATTATATATATGTATGATTATATATGTATAATCTTATATACATTATATATATATATATATCAGATTATATATGTATAATCTTATCTAGATATATATCTATATCAGATTATATATATATGTATATATAAATATATATGTATGTATCAAATTAAATATATATACAAAATATAAACATATGTATATCAGATTATATATATTTCCAATTTATATAACCTTGTTGTATTTCATTTAAACAAGTAAAATCTAGGATTACATGAATTTGTTTGTAGATATATATACACAGCCTGAATGTAAGGGTGTAGTCCTAAAGCCTTCTGTGATCATGCTTGTTTATTTTTTGGATTTTCAGACTCATATTTATGTTGCACTAACAAGTTATCATATACATATTTATATATTTAATCTAATATAGATATCTATGTATACAATATTAAATAGATATATATCTATATATACAAGATTAGATATATATGTATATATAATATATATAATCCATATAACATCTTCCCATACTCCAAGCTACACTCACAAGTAACAAGGTCCTTTTAAGCTACCACATTGAGCAACTTGGCACAATCTCATGGCTTGAGAGATCTCATTACATCTTAGCCCTTAATCTCTTCATTCAATCCTAGCTCTTGATATTTCTCATCAAAAATCTATAAATCCATCCTCAACCCATGCCAATTCAACACACTTCAGAATGCAAGTTTATGTTGCAGAATTGAATAGCACACATCTAATTAATCAAAGGGAAAAACCATTTTCATGCAACTAGGTGATCAAACATTGATTGTTTAATTACTTTTATGTTTATTTGATTTTCTAATGTCTAATCTTGAGTGTTTGGTTATTTTTTTGTGTTTGTTCGATTTAGGTGTTTAAATTGACCATTCTAGCATAATATTCATGCACACATCTAGTGGGACCCACTTCATTTTTAATACTAACCTTAATTGTTTGTTCTAGAGGTTTTTCACGTGTGTAGATCATGGTTAAGTGGTCTCATTCTAGTTGGGTTGCCTTGTGTTGTGCTTGGGTGCCTCATCATTAGAGTGTCAAAACCTTTATTTCACCATTTAAATTTACTTTTTGTTCACTCTTTGATGACTAACCCTTAATTTTCTAATGAAAACTTGATGCTGCAAGTTTATACCTATCTTTCAATGCCTAAAATTGAATTTTTGACAATCAAGTTTTATTTTTGTGAAGGGATTCATAATTGGGCAACATCATTGCATGATTGTATGACCTCATGTTTGGGTGGCCTCGTTATACACTTGGGTGACCTCATCTTGACAAGTATAAAAAATGCTCATTTGTGTTTGGGAAACCTTGTTCTGTGTTGAGGCGACCTTGTTTCAATTTGTTTAAGTTAAATTTTATGGTATGTTGACCTAATCTACTAATGGTTTCTTAGCGATGATGTATGTTTTTCCTAACAATGTTTTGTAGTTCATATGCTAGCCAAAGACTTGATTGAAACTACTAATGTTTTGTTTTGTAGCCCCATGGTCAAAGACATTTATTTTCTCACTAAATTAGGAACTCAAGCATATTAGAGGTTCAATTAACTTGCTTGCTTTGTTTGGGATCTAATCCTTGGTGTATGCTCCTCCTCGCACCATTTGGTGATCTTGTATATCAAAACTGTGATTTGGCCCAATCTTACACTTGGTTATTTCCAAGGCATACAAGCTTATGTGTATGCTCTCCCCTTATGCTTCAAACAATATTGGGTGACCAAAAACACCTAGTATAGTCTTTTCCTTTAGGAGGCCTACTTGGGGATTTCATCACCCCAAGGGACGACATCAACCACGTGTTATCAATGGGGTATAAAGGGGGGAGAATGAAATTTGCACCCCAATCTAGTCACATTGTGTCTAGTAAAGCTTTGATGTTTGGTTGATTCCAAACTAGGTGTGTAGGGTTGGTTTGAGTAACTTAACGGACATTTCCAACCCACACTTGTGACATGCTAGTGTTTGAAAAGTTGTGCTTCATGTACCCTCTTGGTATTTAGGGGACTCCCCTAGAAGCTTGTGAAGCCTCTAGATAAGACCTTTTGATCATTGCTTAATGTGGTGCAGGGTTAGTAACATGCATGAAATTACTCACTATGTATTTTCTCTTGTTGAGGTGACAAATATCCCTTGGTATGACCTTGTCCTTCTAAGGTAAGGGGTGTAAAATTGGTAAATTTCCTTTTCTTACTCTATTTACCCATTCATTTGAGGATATTAGTCTTTGGATGGTGGGCCTACACTAAGTTAACACTTCTACATGATTAATTTTATGAATGTAAGTGTGGGGTGTGTCTTATTGTTCATACTTGTGCTTGTCAAATATCTGTTAAATATTCCTACATTCAGCCAAAAGTTTCTTAATTGTGTGTAATTTTCTTGTGAAATCTTAGATCATCTTTTGCTAAAGTTAAACACAATATGTCCTAAGTCTTCCTAAGTCTAGTTGGTCGGTCTCGCACTGTGTTTGGGTGGCCTCATCTTGCCTATAAAATACCCAAATTTTAACAAAATCAATTTAGGCATCTTTGTACTACATTTGGGTGGCCTCTTATTTCCTAGACAATCCCCAAATTTTCACAAAATTAGTTTAGGCAGCCTTGTACTATGTTGGGGTGGCCTTGTCTTGCCCAAAAACACCAAAATTTCACAAACTTAGTTTAGGCAGCCTCATCCTATGTTTGGGTGACTTGGTCCTATGTTTGGACGACCTCATCTTTCCCATACAACTCAAAAATTTCTCCATCTTAGTTTGTGTGGCCTACTTTTGTACTTCGGCAACCTTATTTTAACCTGGGTCAGGGTCATAATTTTGGTTATCTTTTTTTGGGTGGCCTCGTCCTATGTTTGGGTATCCTTGTTTCCCATACAAATTCCAAAAAAGAAAGCCA
Source organism: Sequoia sempervirens (assembly GCA_007258455.2). Taxonomy (NCBI): domain Eukaryota; kingdom Viridiplantae; phylum Streptophyta; class Pinopsida; order Cupressales; family Cupressaceae; genus Sequoia; species Sequoia sempervirens. The sequence goes on along the minus strand of VDFB02271358.1, from coordinate 548,057,901 downwards.
ATTTAGCACAAGGTAACCATCACTTTTCTAAATTAGAAACTTCAATCGAATCATTTTTTTGACTCATATCTAACCCATATCGATTATTTTAGTCACACCGCCTCATCTAAACTTAATTAAAAAATCATCCTCTAAACATAAGGACATAACTAAACACTTCTCATCATCACCCACATCATCCTAATAAAAAATATAGCCTCTTATCACTTTCTTGATAACCTAAATCACGAATCAAACCATCATCATCAAACTTTCTTAGGAACTTTTCCTATCCTAAGTTAGTAACCTCTCTTAGTCAAGCTATTCCACTTGGAGCAAGAGGTATAGTTTGTATGAAGACTATTTATTCTTGACAACTTTTCCTATCTCAAGTATTAATCCAATCATCAACACCACTTGTGCTTGAGAACTTTTCCTATCTCAAGTATCAATTCAATCAATCATCATCAATTTAGGTTCTCAATCATAGTCTAAGTGCTAAATCAAACATCCAATCATTCATCTAATCACTTTTACTTAGTCTTTTCCTAGGATTAGAGTAATCCGATTTCAATCATTATCCAATCTTTCATGTTTGTCATTACACAGTAACTTAGAAAACTCATGGAACAACAACAATGAAAACCATTCCCATACACTCTTAATTTTCCTAATAGTGGAGAATCTAACACCCCAACATCCAAGTGGGGTCATCAAATCCTACTCAACTTAATGATCCATTGAGGAAGAGATGGTATCCCAATCGAACATTTCCCCTAATATCTAAGAGTTTTTGGACAATCTTGCTAATGTGGAAATAATTGACCACCTCATTGACACTCGCAAGGAGACAATCCCACCAAACTTCTCATGCATAGTGCTAGATTTTCACCTGGATTTGACGTCTCACAATTTACTTAGATAACACTCAACCATCTACCCCTCAGGCTCATCCTAAGAATCCATGGGGTCGTATATCAAACTTTGGGCATGATGTAGTGATTCAAGTACCACCTTCCCCCATTCAAGTTCCTACACTAGGATTGAGACCGAGGCCTAGTCCTATTCAATTTTATGACCCTATATCCTCTTATCATCTTATGAGTTCCATCACATAAAGCATCCAGCCTTCCACACTACATACATTAGTTTGCACTTCCTCTCAAGGTAACGTTGGGGCTCTTGTGCTAAACACATCATCATCCACATCTTACCATGTTCCTCCTGTCCCAATTCAATCACATTCAATCCAATTGGTCTATCATACTTCTCACACACCTTTACCATATTCTTCTTACATACCACCCTCCACTCATGTTCCACAATCATATTTACAACGTCCTCAATTGTCACATCCTTACAATCAAGATTCCCACTAGGGTACCCTTGTCCAATCCAACCATGCCACAAGGTCAATACCCTAATCAACCTCCCATATCTTCACATATCACCCAACATAATTATGTCCCATAATATCCATCACATCTATCTCATCCACCTCCACAACAATACACCAAGCATCAACCATCATACACTAATCCCCTTCAATACCCATGACAATCATATAATAATCGCCCTCAACAATAATCTCATTCATCTCAACCATCTCGAACATCATCATACTTCACTTTGTAACAACATCAACCTCACTCATTTCTACCTTATCCACCATCATACAACCACCCACCTAAAAATCCATCTCATTCATTCCAACCTCCTCAACAATCATCTACCCATCCACCACAATAACAATATCAACCATCTCAACAACCATCATACTTTACCTTTACAACATCAATCATATATGTTTTAGCCATCATTGCAATCATATCCTAATCTACCTCAAAATTAAATGTACCCTTCCTCATCTCCACAACAAAATCAATACACTAATCACCCAAGTTCCAATCTAGCAATTCCTCATCCATCATTTACTCCTAATCAAGAATGGGAGGACATGAAAACTACACTTAAGGATTTACAAGTGGGAATGCCAAGAATTCATTTAAATTTGAATAATTATGTCCATACCCCTTTGATCATAGCATTGCAATGACACCTTTCTCCAAAAGCTTTGAAATTCCTAAGTTTGACAAATATAAAGCGAAAGGGGATACTTAGGATCACATCAAAGAATTATTTATGACTTTTCAGGAGGTAGACTACAATGACAACAATCTCCTTCATTTTTCCTGTGTAGCTAATGCGGACAAGCATTGGAATGGTTTTTACACCTCCCCATGGCTCCATTACTGCTTTTACAGAATTGTCTAAAAAATTTGTAACTCATTTCTCCTAAAATCTTGAGCATGAAGTAACCATGCTCAATCTATGTAACAACAAGCAATGTAATGGAGAAACTTTCGCGAGCTATTTACACATATGGAGAGATCAAGCTAGTTGTATTTTGTGGCCTCTACTTGAGAAACAATTGGAAAACATATTTGTTCAAAAATTCCATACACAAATGGATTTTCACTTGTAAATTTATTGTGTGACCTCATTCGATGAGATCATAGAGAAGGGTATCACCATTGAAAAGGCTCTAATAGCTAAGGGTCTAGCCAAGATCTATAAAAAAACACCAACAAACTATTTAAGAGAGTTTGACAAATATGCTTCAAGGAAAGAAATTTCTTTTAAAGTTAGCAAGAAAGAGAGGTATGATGAATCTGATCCAGATGATCTTTGATGAAGTGGAAGAAAATTTTGTAAGAAGCTTGAAAGAGGGAATTTAAAAATACAGAGGTAAGTTACCCTTCAAGAGTTTCAATTGTGGAAAGATAGGTCATTATGCTTCAAAATATCCAGGAAAAGTTTCAAATGACAAACATAAAGATCCTAAAAGTAATCTTTCAAGAAGAGCTATTATATTAAAGAAGAAAATAGTACATCTGATGATGAGGAATCAAACTATTTGGATGATGGAAGTAATGAATTCTTGGTCATGTATTTGAATGTTGGAGCTAATTGTACTAACCCTAATAGATGCGTGAAGTAAATTACTCTGGAAACAGGTCATAGTATTGGAGGAAGTATGTTGATTTCCTTTCATGCAAGAGAGGAGAGAAAAAACTAGATAATTCATCGCAGATGCTCAAGTCATATGACAGGTGATAAGAGTAATCTTGTTAAGCTTAAGAAGTATGATGGTGGTTTTGTTAATTTTGGTGATGATACATCTGCTAAGATTTGTGGAAAAGGTTTAATTAGTTTTGATGACAAGCATAAGATAAATTATGTTCTTTATGTCAAGGGTCTTTAATATAATCTTCTAAGTGTAGTAAAAATGTGTGGCAGAGGATAAAATCTAGTGTTTTAGGGTGATGGTTGTGAAATCAAAAAAGGAAGCTCAAAAACCTTAGTTGCAATAGGAACAAGGACAAAAGGAAATGTTTATTAGCTCAAAAGTGTCAATGGTAAGTGCTTTATAACTCAAATCAATCAAAGTTGGCTATGGAATAGAACAATGTGTCATATCAATTTTTATAGCCTAGTAAATATCAGGTCTACTCATGTTGTGAGAGATATGCCAAGAATTACAAAGCTTATCAATGCAATTTGCAAAAATTGTCAGTCTAGAAAATAGGCAAGAAACAAGTTCAAATCTAAGGAATATTCTACTATAGGACCTTTTGATTTGGTGCAAACATACCTAGGTGGACCTACCAGAACAAGAAGCTCTCAAGATGATAGGTATTTTATGTTTTTAATAGATGATTACTCTATAATGACTTGGGTGACCTTTCTCAAAGAAAAATTAGAAGCTCTAGATAAGTTTAAATCATTTAAATCTATGGTTGAGAATGTAATGGATTTGAAAATCAAGTGTTTAAGGTCTAATAGAGGTAGTGAGTTCACCTCAAATGAGTTTAATAGTTTTTATGAAGATCATGGGATAAAAAGACATTTATATGCTCCTAGGACTCTACAACATAATGGAGTTGTGGAAAGGAAGGATATGATAGTTCAAGAGGTAGCAAGAACCATATCGAAGGAAGAAAACCTACCAGATGTATATTGGAGAAAATAAATTCATACCACAATTTACATTCTCAACGGAGGATGAGCAAGAGTGGACATTTCAAAGACCCCTTATGAGCTATTTGTTGAATACACAAGACAACTAAGAGGGGGGGTGAATTATTTGTACCTTAAAACTTCAAAACCCTTGCAAACATTAAGATCCACATTAATTCAATTAACCCTTAATCTATTAGAATGATTTATCATGAAAGAAAATAATATAAACATAAATAAAGCAACACCATGCACAATGGAACACCAGATTTACATGGAAAATCCAAGAAGGGAAAAACCATGGTGAGGATTAGCTCACAATATAAATTAATATCAACACTGATTACACAGGGCTCACTGTCCAGAAGAAAGAAAGGCTCGCTACCAAAGGATCACTACTAGAATATAAAAGAAGATAGAGAATAATGTTACAGTGATAAATCCATCTCAATGCAACAAAAAATTCCACCACAACATCACTAACACCTTCACAATCTTACTGAATATTGTAGACACCTTCTACTCACTGGATCCAGTAATCTAACACATGAAAGCTCACACTACACTTCACAAATTTGAACCTCATAAATCTGCAATTCACATCATTCACATCACACACACCTATCTTATCATCGCTCAACAAATCAACACACATTTATGCACCTCAACCATGTAAATTCAAATTAGGTTAGCACCAAAACATTCTCGTGGTGGAAAGGAACGAAAGCAGACCACAACACACCTTAACTCAGACCCAAATCCACTCATACACACCATGCCACACCTCCACAAACATCGAAGCAACTCTAGAATTAGTGTAAACACCCAAGGTCGACTGAACCCATGTAAACACCATTAAAAAATTAAGTACATGCTTCATTTGATCCAAAAAACTCACGAACTATAAATGTCACTTGAACATTATCTTGAATATTCCATAAACACATTGAAATCCAACAAATTCCTTTGCAACAACTTCACCTGAAAAATGTACACACCAAATACACTTAGATAATTTTACCATCTATTGCAACTCAAGAACATACTTCTAGAGTACCAAACCTCAAACAACTTCAACTAAAGAAAGATACAAAAACTATCAACACCCTTCTAGATCTGCAAGACCTAAAACCACTCTGCGAAGAAATGTGGAGTAAAACCATTTCTCCTAGACACCTCTGCAATACGCAATTCATACATTAGTGAACACAACCTCCTTTACACAACAATCTAGCACACCAAATTCTTGATGCAACACCTTTGAACACCTCTAATCAATATATACAAACCACACAAGCAGATCTTCAACATAGAAGAAATTTAGAGCGAAACAAGAACACTAATCTACAACACAAAACACCACTGCAACACAATGTTTCCTATTTTTATTATTTTTTTCTCAAAAGCACTTGGAAACCAAGCACCAGAGACATATCCTCAACATCTTCAACACTACCTCATCACCACCAAGCCAACTACAATATATCAACTCAACCATACATCCATAGACAAAAGCTTACCAAAGCAACACTAGAGGTTGACACTAGTAGCTTACTAATGATAACATAATGCAACTAATCATAGCATCATCTGAGACAACATCAACTCAATACCAAGTGCTCACACTCTTGCAAAAATTATACAATTGACACTAATCACAACACAAAAGCTTGTTGACATCAATGACAAAACCAGCTGCATATACTTGCAACAATATCCCACTTTGTCATTGATGGAAACACATGATGTGAAAAACCATCAACAAAAAACACAACTCTGATCCTCAATATTCTTCCCCATACCAACTCATTATCTCTTATCTCCCCCTTACACAACTAACTCATTACTCTCTCTCCCTTTCTCAGCTAGCTCACCTCATTTTTCACATGACTCATTCTCCCCCTTTGACATCAATGGAAAAGAGCGACAGATTTGCATGTCTCCCATTGATATCAAACTACTCTACATACTCCCCCTTAGGATCACACACCATACTATATCAATTAGAAACCACTACATAATGACAACACTCACTCATCATAACTGCAATAACCAATAATGCCACTACCTACTCCCCCTAAGAGGTAGCAACCAAAATTAGTCCAGACCAAAGAATGAATATTGAGATCCAATGGATTGACACATATCCTTATGCATCTAGTTCAAAAGAAGGAGGGGAAATAACCCCCAACTTCTCTCAGAGATACTCAAAAGTATCCTCGGGAAGAGCCTTAGTAAATATGTCAGCAACCTAATCCTTTGTAGGCACATATTCAAGATTTACTTCATTCTCTACAACCTTCTCTCTCAAAAAGTGATACCAAATTGAGATATGCTTTTTCCTTAAATGCATTACCAGATTCTTTGATATATTGATAGCACTTGTATTATCATAGAAGATAGAAATTTGTTCATCATATACCACATTGATATCCTTTAATGTTTTCCTTATCCACAACACTTGTGTGTAGCAAGATGTTGCTACAATGTATTCTACCCCTACAGTAGATAAGTACACTTAATCTTGTTTCTTTCTTAGCCATGAAATCAATTTGCATCCAAGAAAGAATGCACCACCACTTGTAATTTTCCTATCATCTACACAACTAGCCCAATCTGCATCAATGTAAGCACTTAGAGTAAAGTCATTATCCTTTGGATACCACAAGCCATGATCTGGAGTACCCTTCAAGTATCTGAATATCCTCTTCACTACTACAATATGTGACTCTTTGTGATCTTCTTGAAATCTAGCCACAAGACAGACTGCATGTATGATATCTAGTCTAGTACCAGTTAGATATAGCATTCCTCCAATCATTGATCTATACTTGCTCTGAGCAACCTTAGGAGATTCATCATTCTTGCTCAACTTGCAACTAGTAACCATAGGGGTACATATTGGTTTAGAATCTTTCATTCCAAACTTTTTCAATATTTTCTAGACATACTTTGATTGTGAAATGAAAATAACTTTATCTATCTAATTGATTTGTAGCCCAAGGAAGAAATTTATCTCCCCAAACATTGACATTTCAAATTCTTTTTGCATCTCTTCTACAAATTTCTTACACAACTTCATTTCCTCCAAAAATTGTGTTATCAACATAAACAACCACAATCAAGATTTGATCTTTTTCAACTTTGAAGTAAATATTTCTATTTGCAGTGTCTTTATTGAATCCTTGATGTAGCAAGTACATTTCTAACCTTGCATACCAAGTTGTGGGACCTTTCTAATTCATTCTTCAATCTGCAGACCATATCTGATTTATCTAATAACTGAAATCCTTTTGGTTGTTCTATGTATACTTCTTCCAATTCATCATTCAAGAAAGTAGACTTTACATCCATTTGATATACTTTGAAATCCTCATGTGCTGCAAAATCCAAAAAAATCCTGATAGCTTCCATTATTTCCACCAGAGAAAATGTCTCCTCAAATTCTATTCCTTCTACTCGTGAGTAGCCTTTATACACAAGCCTTACCTTTTTTCTTACCACTTCTCCATTCTCATTCAATTTGTTCTAAAATACCCACTTAGTTTCAATCACATTCTTGTTTGTTGGTCTTGGGACAAGTTTCCAAGTTTGATTCTTCTTAGTTTGTTCTAAAATACTCATCCCTGCATGCTTCAATCAATATTTTAGGTTCAAATTTAGAAATTAAACATAGATTTACCTATTCTTCAACAACTTTCCTTCTTGTTAGTACACCTTTTCTCTTATCACCAATGATCTATTCTTCAGAATGATTCTTTTGCACATACTTAAGAGTTTTAGGAATCCTTTTTGGAGCTTCTTCCTCTTTAATTTGTACTTCTTTTTCCTTAGCTTTTTCTTCTTCTCTATAAGAAGACTCGTCTAATTCATATCCATCTATCACCACTAAATTATTTTGTAAGTCTTCATCAACCTTGACACTTGCACTCTCAACAATATTTCTTAGCCTCTTGTTGTAGTACTGATAAGCTTTACTTCTATTAGAATATCTAAGGAAGATACCTTCATCAGACCTTGCATCAAAATTCCCTAAGTTTTCTTCATGTCTTTTGATATAGCATTTGCTTCCAAACACTCTAAAGTATTTGACAGTAGGAATTCTTCCATACCATAGCTCATAGGGAGTCTTTGTGTTGTTTTCTCTTGCTTGCACTTTTTTAAGTATGTAAACAACAGTATGAATTAATTCTCTCCAATAGACTTATGGTAGATTTTATTTTTTCATCAATGTCCTTGTAGCTTCTTGAACAATCCTATTCTTTCTTTCAACCACTCCATTTCGTTGAGGAGTCCTAGGCACAATAAATGCCTCTTTATTCCATGATTCTCATAAAAATATATTGACCTCACTGGAGGTGTACTCTCCACCTCTGTCAGACCTCAAGCATTTGGTTTTCATATCCATTTCATTCTCAACCATAACTTTGAATACTTTAAACTTATTTAGAGATTTTTATTTTTCTTTGAGAAAGGTAACCCGTGTCATTCTAGAATAATCATCAACCAATAGCATGAAATACCTGCCACCTTGAAGACTTATTAATCTGATAGGACCACAAATATTTGTATGCACCAATTCCAATAGTCTAGTAGAATATTGTTCTTTTACTTTGAAACTTGTTCATGCTTTCTTTCCAACTTGGCATTTCTTATAGATAACATTGATAGGATTTGTAATCTTTGGTAGATCTCTCATAGCTTGAACTAAACTTATTCTCACTAGGCTATAAAAATTTATGTGACACATTCTTCTATTCCATAGCCAACTCTCGTTGATCTAAGTCATGAAACAATAACCATCAACACCTTTGAGCCGATATACATTTCTATCTATCCTTCTTCTAGCAACAACCACAGTTCTGGATCCTTTTCTAATCTCACAATCATCATCTTGAAACATAATATTGTATCATTTTCTACACCTTTGTCCAACACTCAAGAGGTTATGTCTTAAACTCTTAACATAGAGAACATCATCAGTATTATGCTCACCATCAAAACTGATTGAACATTTTCCACATATTAGCAAATGTATCATCACCAAACCTAACTAGTCCTCCATATTTTTCAAGTTTAACAAATTTACTCTTGGCACCAGTCATATGATTAGAACATCCACTACCAATGATCTAGTAGTTCTCTTGTCTAGCATGAAAAGAAGACAACAAAGTTCCTTTAGTATTAGCACTTTCTTTTGGAGCACTTTCCTTCACACATCTCTCAAAGTTAGCAGAATTAGTTTCATCTTTTAAAGCCATGAACAAACATTCACCATCCTTATCATCCCCATAATTAGACTCATCATTAGATATACTAGCTTCTTCTCTAACATAATAACTTTTGTTAATCATCTTATCTTTGTTCTCCTTATTTTTGTCATTCAAAGCTCTATTTGGACATCTTGAAGCGTAATGGCCTATCTTTCCACAACTAAATTTTTTGAAAGACAACTTACCTTTGTACTTTCCAGTACCCTTTTTCATTATTCTCACAAAGTTAACTTCCACATCATCAAGATCCTCCTAATATGATTCCAGATACTTCTCTAATTTTCTAGCCTTAAAAGCAGTCTCAACTTTTACATTTCTTGGACCAAATTCTCTCATTTCAAAAGCAGTCAAGGAGCCATACAACTGATCTCTAGTATATCTGCTCAAATCTTGAGATTCTTCAATAGCAGAAACTATATGACTCTAAGATTTAGGAAGAGTTCTAAGTACCTTCTTTACCACTTCTTGTTCTTTAAGTTTTCCACCAATACCTCTGATGGAACTAACAACTTCAGCCACCTTCTGCATGTAGCTTGTAATGTTTCCATCTTTAGACATCCTATCACTTCTCAATTTCATTGCTTGCATTTAATAATGTTGAGTTAATTGAAATATTTGGAAAATGAAATTTATCATTTAGTATTTATGGATATGATAAATGCAATGGTATTTGAAAAATAATTATCTTGTAATTTTATGATTTAAAAAGAGTTACTTCATAAGGATTATCGGTTAAAGGTTAATGAAAAGGTTGGCAAGTGCAAGAACGTGTGTGTGTAGGAAAAATCTTGGTTGAGGAAGGAATGCTTAGCCAGAAGACAAATGGTAAGCAAGGTTGGAATTTGGAATCTCACAACCACAGTAGACCATGACATCTGTATTTTTCTGTAATCAATAAATATCATTCCTATTTGTATGGATTGAAAATTTGGTTAAATAAGCAATCTTGAGAAATAAATGAATCTAATGCAACCTTGTCTTACCTTGTCCATCTCAAAGTTTGATATAAAATGGTATTGTAAATGCATTTGAATATATATAATAATTATAAGGAAAACAATTATATTACTTTTTCTTCTGACAAATTTAAAAATAGATTCTTGATAAAAGAAGTGGAATAAAATAAAATAAAATATATGTTTGTGAAATTCTACACACACACACACACACACACATGTATATAATATATATGTGGGTGAAACCACATATATACGAGTATATATATATATATATACACACACATATAAATGTATTACCATAGTTTTTAAACAATAACAATATGGCTTAAATGTGTAACTCCCATAATGAATGGGGAAGTAGTCGACCCCTAAATGCTCAAAAATGGAAGGAAGTGGACAACTAAGTGACAATGGCATGGGTAAAGGAATAATGACCACTATTGCCAAAGATAGAAAGGAATATATTCTCAGGAAGAGGGGGGGGATTTGATGAAGAAAATCTAGCAAAAAAGTAAGGGAAGTGAAGGAAAATTTGATAGAGAAAGGGGGAAATGACCAAATAGGCAGCTGTTACTAATTTACAACCAAGGAAAAAGCATAAGAATTTACATCGAAGAGAAGTAATCTCAATTTCTACATTAGATGTTTCCCTTTCTTTTGAATGGTATTCTAGTCCTCATGCTCTATCTTTAATTTATCATGCATTTTGTTTGTGTTCAAAATGCTTAAAACTATGCTCTTGACATATAAAACCTGTGGCTTTGTAAATTGTGTTTTGGTCATTGTTTAGTCAACCATGTATTTAACACTATTATCCATGCTCTGGGGCCGAGCCACTGTGTGTGAGCCCCATCCTTTGGATACCTTGCATGTGTGGGTTCAGGATGAACACTCATGACGAGTTACCACCTGTGTGCTACATCAAACCCCTGTAGCTGTGGTCGTTAGACCCGACATTGTCATTGCATTCCATTTATTTGAATAACTCCATTTTGTATATTTTTTATACGGTGTGTTGGATGGAAACCATCATGGTTTTCAATTTACTGTCTGAGCAACATTATATGGTCGAATAGTTGATACTGTTCGATGATTATTTTTTTGAGATCTATAAACTTCTAGCTTAGGCTAGCCGAGTGATTCATATCATCTTATTCTTTCTATTAATGAAAAAAATGCATTGTGCAAAAATTCTTTGTTTATCACACCCATCATTTCGGTAGGGTGAATGTGGTGAATCGAGCCCTGGTAAAAGCATGGGTCGAACGATATTCTCATTATTCCCTATTATTTTATAAGCTATCAACATTCTTATCGTATATAGGTAAAGAGGGGGAATTGGGAATGATAATAGCGTTCCATCTGCTTAAGGTTTTTGTTGTGTCACCTATGTTTGGCCATCTCAAGCCATGGGTTATAATGAGTTACCTGAATCATTACTCTCTTACAAGATATTTTGATGTTCTTATTTATATATATGTATGTATATGTATATACATGTTCACTATAATTTAAATCCACTGTATAAATGTGGGTCGATATATATATACACTTGTTACTTATAGATGAATGGTACCTTCACTATATGATGGGTCGAACCATATCACAATAATCAAGTAAAATGAAGGTACATAATGTTCACTGATAACATGTTATCGATTAATTGATAACATGGTTATCGTAACCCTTGTGTGGAATATTATTATTTTTAGAATAAAGCAACCAACATTATAGTGTTATGATTTTCTTTAAAATGAATAATAAGGTGGTGAAAAAAATTGAACAATATGTGGGCATATTTTGGCTAGAAAAAGAATGAATATAGATCTTAACATTTGTGCAGATTGAAGGATATATTTATATATTTTGTAAAATTCTGATTTGTTTCTCTAGAACTGATTATTTTTAGTCTTGCAAATCATCCATGTTCATCTGAAATTGATTTATGATCCATACAAGAGACAAGTGAACTATTATTTATGTTTTCTCACTGTACAAGTAAATTGAGACTAGTTGCTATTAAAAGATCAAATGGAACACCTGAACGAATTTTTTTTCTTCTAAATATGGAAACCTATATGTAAGGAAGATTTTTCTTTTAATATTTAGAATGTATACACATATTCCAAACTGTATTATTTATAGGTATATATCTGTACATGCATAAATGCTTCATTTATGCACGTGCACTTACATGTGTTATACCTTCTAATTTCATCTTGAATTAACAATTGATTAAGATTGTTTAACTTCACTTGCAAAGTAAATAACTATAGAAATGGAACAGTGTTGAATTGCAATACAAATCTTAATGGAAAGGTAGTTGTATGATGAATAGATGAATGGTTATACCAGATTTTAGATGGAATATTTGTTGATGATAATGAAATAGAATGATACAAAAAGTACTATGGTAGAATGAAGCACACTAGAATATTATTCTAATAGATGGTCTAAAAAGGGAGGGATACCCCTTTGCTATGATGAGATTTTCTTCTGGGAATGGGTGCCAAAGAGTGTATATTTTCTTTTCCAAATCTAACTTGAGTTGCATTTTATGCAGCATTAGCTTGGCCAAGCTTTGCAGTAATTTTTATTTACATAACACACTGTTTAATATTTATCCTCTCTCTGTAATTCTTTTATTACCTAACATGGAACTTGCATATTTTAATACTGGATAGAAATGCATGTAGTTAGGCATGCACAGATTCCACCTTGCAAACTATATCTCTTGATAAGTGTTTCATGTAGGGTCGGGTATTCTTGGATGGACTAAAGAATTTCGTGGAAGCATCGCTTCATGGTTGGGTGGAAAAGAACCTCAACCATGTTCTCATCCACCAGTGGAGGCGAGCTGTCAAAAAGGAATTATATTGGAATCCTATTATGTACTTGTATCATTGATGTAATTGATGTATTAACTTTGAGGCATTTGAATCCCAACTCAAACTTTGTAAATTGACTATTGACATTTGGAAATGAGTATTATTCATATTTTTTAAAAATTTATTGGCATGAAATTGCTAAATAGAGATAGCTATCAAATTTATGTCATAAATTTTATATTCATAATGTCAAAATTTTAATTTATTGGGGAAAATTTAGTTGGGCATGTTACATTTGGTATTAGAGCCCAAGGTTCAGCTCCAGGCCTATGATTCCATGATGTTTGAACTAGTGAATAGTAGACCCTTAACTAGATTTGAGTTATCTAGAGAATAACCAAAACTGAATTGGTTGTAGGATATGGGAAGGCCCAATTTAGGAAGAAAGAAAGAAAAGACCATTAGGGCTTTGAAGAAGCCAATTGTTATTGAAGAAACTCCACAAACCCGAGAACCAACCCAAGATTCCTAAAGATGAAACTCTAGCAGACGCCCTCACACGTCTCAAGTTGGAGAGAGGCAAAAAGATTGAGGAGTCCAAATAGACTCCTAATGCTAAGAAACCCTCTACATTTAGAGATTAGCCAATAAGATGTGGACCTAATGCACCTCTATTGACTAAAGAGGAGGAGTGCTTGCACTCACGTCCTGCCTCACCCAAGAGGGATGATGTAAATTCAAATGAGGATCCAAAGGAATTTCCTCTTTCCGATAATGAGGGAACTGCTTAGAATGTAAAATATTTTGTAAATAAAGATTTAGTATAAATCCATATTTAATATAAATAAAGTTAATCTTTTTTTTGTTGTTGATCAAGAGAATGAAACTTGAAGACTTGTTTTCATGTGAATGAATGTGTATTTCTCTTTTAGATTACATGTTGTGTACATAGTATTGTGTAGATGTTATAGTTTAAACAGAAAATCCTTGTGTTAAGATACGCTAAACGTGACTGTGACATAGGTCGAGTGTGAGTCATTATGGTGACCACTAGACAAGATGTAGTTAGTAGTAGATAGGACAATGGGCCAAGCAAGAGGCTAGACCAAATCCTAGAACTCTTGAACCAACAAGAAACCCAAATGGACCATTTGGAACAAGAGTTCTGAGGGGTATGGGAAGATTGAAATCTTATGAATGAGGTACCTAACCAAGGAGAAAGGGCCCAAGGGGACCTTAATCGAGGTCAAATTGAGGAAGAACTAGGGAAAGATCTTAAAAAGGTAGCATCTACGAAATTTGATGGCAAGGCCATCGAAGATGGAGCCAAGGCCTGGATCATAGAGATGGAAAAATACTTTGGGCTCCACAACTTTTCAAACCAAACCAAGGTTGCTTGGGCTGCATATCAACTGTCTGGAGAGGTAGCTACTTGGTGGGACAAAAAGAAGGCAAAAGGGAGACATCTGCTAGAGGAGATCACTTGGGATTTTTTCCTCCAATCTTTTAGGAAGAGGTGGCTACCACAACTTTTCTTTGACAAAAAGATGAATGGATTTCAAAATCTGACCCAAGGTGGCCTGACTATAGTTCAGTACTGGGAGAAGTTTACCAACTTGCTCAATTATGTGCTACAGTACCAATCTGATGAGTGTTTTTGGATTCAAAAGTTTATATTGGGATTGAGACCCCACATTGGAGCTGAGGTGGACCTCCAAAATCCCCTTACGATGGAATTTTTTTTTGAGAAGGCCATTAAGTAGGAGCAAAAGTTGCAACAGTTGTCCAATCTTCACAAGGGTTCAAACTTTAAGCCTCAATTCAAAAAAAAAAAATTAGAAGGGTGATGGACAGGAGGGAAATAAGTCCCATCAGATTATAAATTTTAAAAGAGAAGGCGACCCTCCAAAAAAGGAAGAAGGAAACCAAGGCAAAAGGAATAAAAGGGCTAATAAGAGCAGTGATAACTTTAATAGTAACCAGAGGTACTCAAAAGAGGATAGGTTTGGAGGTCAAAAAGGACCACATGATGGATGTTACACTTGTGGGGGAGACCATTATGCATCTAATTTCCCTCAAAAGTCAAAATCATGGAAGGAAGGAAACCAGCAACAGACCCCACAACACAAGATCCATGTGGTGGTGGATAACAAGCAAGAAAAGTACCAGGCTTCACCAATACGATTGACGAGTAAGCTCTATGGCCAAACCATTTCTATTCTGATAGATACTAGAGATACCGAGTTGTTTATAGATCCTAGAATGATTTCTAAGCTGCCCATTCAACCTAGATATTTGGAAAACTCATGGTCTTTTCAGTATGGGAATCGAGTAGAGCGGAATGTAGATTCATGTTTCTTTTGCAGCAAGTTAGGAACTTCCTAACTTCCTAACCTAAGTTGACCTTTACGTGGCACCTCTAGGATCCTATGATGTAATCTTGGGAATCAACTAGTTAACTGAGCACAAAGCCATTGTAAATTGTGAGGATAAGATGGTGAGCTATCTGGATGACTTTGGGTACCCAATTGAGATACATGGGATACAAATACCCTTGGAGCTTAGGCATATTTCAGCTATGCAGCTCAAGAGGGATCATAGGAAGGGTTGTGTCATTTATGTTGTGCATGTCAGTGAACCCAACAATGAGAAACCATACCTAGATGATCATCCAATTCTTAGGTAATTCGTAGATGTGTTTCCTGAAGATCTCATCGAGATTCCTCCAAAGCGAGAATTTGATTTCTCCATCGATCTACTACCAGGAGATGAGCCTCATTTTAAGGCCCCGTACAGGATGACCACCATAGGCTTTATGAATTGAAAGCCTAGTTACAGGAGTTGTTACGCAAGGGGCTTATTAGACCTAGTGTGTCATTGTAGGGAGCACCAATTATCTTTGTGAAAAAGAAGGATGGAACCTTGTGTCTATGTATTTATTATCAAATGTTGAACAAGGAGACCATCAATAATCGATATCCCCTTCTGAGGATCGATGAGTTATTCGATCAGATGAAGGGAGAAATAGTATTCTCAAAAATAGATCTTAGATCTAGTTATCATCAGCTGAGAATAAAGGAAGAAGATATTCCAAAGACTATTTTTTGAACTCGATATGAACATTACGAGTTCACCATTATATCATTTGGATTGACCAATGCACTCATAGCTTTCATGAATCTTATGAACAATGTGTTCTGAGACTGTTTAGATGTTTTTTTCCTAATATTTATTGATAGAATTCTATTTTATTCCAAGTCTATTGAGGAACACAATCAACACTTGAGGATAGTCTTACAGCGTCTGAGGGAAAAGAAGCTTTTTGGAAAGCTATCTAATTGCTTGTTTTATCAAGATAGGGTACACTACCTAGGCCACATTATCTCAGCTAAGGGATTCTATGTGGATCTTGAGAAGATAAAAGCAATCATGGAATGGTCGGTGCCTAAAAGTGTGAAAGAGGTACGAAGATTTATGGGCCTTGCCAGATATTATAGAAAAAATTTGCAAGGGTTTTTTTGAATTGCATCCCCGATGACATCTCTCCAAAAGAAAGGAAAGAGGTTTGAGTGGACCGAGAAGTGTGAAAAATATTTCCAACTCCTGAAGGAGAAGCTCACAATAGCCCTAGTGTTGACTATTCTAAATCCTAATGTTCAATTCTTAGTGATCACAGATGCTTCAAAAGATGATGTGGGAGCAGTGTTAATGCAATATGGGAAAGTAGTGGAATATGAGTCAAGGAAGTTGAAACAACACGAAGTAAATTATGCACCACACGCTCTAGAATCAGAAGCTATAGTGAATGCCTTACAGATGTGGAGACATTATCTTTTTCGGAAATACATTTGAGCTCAAAATCGATCATTTGGCATTGAGATACATCTTCACTCAACCAAACCTCAATACAAGGAAGAGGAGATGGCTAGAATTCCTTATCGAGTATGACTTCTGAATTGAGTATATAAAAGGAAAGGAAAATAGAGTGGCAGATGCTCTTAGTAGAAGAAGACATCTGGTAGCCATGACCTCTATGAGATCCAATCTAAGCTAGTTGGTGATGCAACACTTGCAAGGAGATGAGCATTATGAAAAGGTGAAAAAGGATTTAGAAGAAAAATCGCCAGACCATTGATTCGATGGGTATGAGTTTGAATCAAATGGTATCTTAAGATACTAGAGGTGGATGTATATTCTAGATTTTAGAGAGCTTAGGAGGCTAATCCTAGAAGTCCACAATGAACCATATTCAGGACACCCCAGAGTTACGAAGATGATCGCAAAATTGAAATCCTTGTATTATTGGTCGAGACTCGGGAAGCATCTGGTGGAATACATAGCCAAGTGCTTGGAGTGTCAACAAGTTAAGGCTGAGCACATGCATCCAATAGAGCTCCTTTACCCTCATGATATGTCTGAGTACAAATGGAAAGTGATCAGCTTGGACTTTGTATAGGGGTTATCTTTAAGTAAGAAAAAACATGATGTCATTTTGGTAGTAGTCGATAAGTTGAATAAGGTGGCGCATTTTATTCCAAGGAATCTTAAGGATGGATCATTGAACTTGGCTAAGAAATTTTTCCAAGAGATCTTCCACTTACATGGAGTACCATAAACCATTATATTCGATAGAGATACATGGATGAACACAACATTGGGGACTAAGATAATTTTTAGTTTAGCCTATCATCCTCAGATCGACGGTCAAACCGAGAGAGTGAATCAGGTAGTAGAAGATCTCCTTCGAATGTACTATATGGATCAACAGTATAAATGGGAAGATTATCTACCACTGGTAGAATTTTCTTATAACAACTCCCATCATGCATCTTTTGGTATGGCACCTTTTGAGGCTCTATATGGGCGAAAGTTTCGTACTCCCATCAAGTTGGGATAGATTGGAAGAAAAGATCATAGTGGTTCCTAAGATGCTAAAAGAGATGGAAGAGCATATGAGACTCATCAAGAACAAGTTGAAGGAGGTGGCAGATAGACAAAAGAGCTATGCCGATAGAAATAGGACCTTTAGGTAGTTTGTAGTTAGGGATAAGGTCTTTTTAAGAGTCAAGCTGCATAAGATCTCTATTACCTTTGGGAAATCATCCAAGTTGGCTTCGAGGTACATAGGATCATTTGATGTGTTGGAAATAATCAACCTAGTTGCATACAGACTTGCTCTACCACCTGCTCTAGCTTGACTCCATAATGTGTTTCATCTTTCTTTTCTTAAACTGTACCACCCAAATGCATCTCATATACTTGATTGGCATTCTTTACAAGTGGAGTATCCAAGAGTGGTTCTAGTGGAGCCCATTAGAATTCTGAATAGATGCAATGTCAAGTTGCAAACCAGAGACATTGTTCAATATAATATCCAATAGGATCAGTATTCTGAGGACAGTGCTACATGGAAGGATACGAAGGAGATAAAATTCTCCTTTCCTCATTTGCTTTCTTAGATAGACTATTGATGATTTTCTATAAATTGTTGCTTAAAATTTTGGACTTGTATGTTATGATGTTTTGGCTTGAAAATAGTATGATTTGATGAACATATGTGAATCAATTTTGTTTGATTAGACATTGGGACAATGTCCCTTTCTAGTGGGGAAGGATGCCACATCTCAATTTCATTTCTAGCATTTAATAATGTTGAGTTAATTGGAATATTTGGAAAATGGAATTTATCATTTAGTATTTATGGATATGATAAATGCAATGGTATATGAAAAATAATTATCTTGCAATTTTATGATTTAAAAAGAGTTATTTTTTAAGGATTATCGGTTAAAGGTTACGGATAAAGTTGGCAAGTGCAAGAACATGTGTGTGTAGGAACAGGTTGAAGAGCGAGAACTTAGTTGAGGTAAGAATGCTTAGCTAGAAGACAAATGGTAATCAAGATTGGAATCTGAAATCTCACACATCACAGTAGACCATGACATCTACATTTTTCTATAATCAATAAATATCATTCTTGTTTGTATGGATTGAAAATTTGGTTAAATAAGCGATCTTGAGAAAGAAAGGAATCTAATGCATCCTTTTCTTACCCCATCTATCTCAAAGTTTGATATAAAATGGTATTGGAAATGCATTTGAATATATACAATAATTATAAGGAAAATGATTATATTACTTGTTCTTTTGATGAATTTGAAAATAGATTCTTAATAAAAGAAATGGAAAAAAAAAATGTTTTTGAAATTCTAGACAAGTATAAATATGTATATATGCATATATATGGAGGTGAAACTACATATATACAAGTATATATATAGATATACACACATAAATGTATTACCCTAGTTTTTAAACAATGATAGTATGGCTTAAATGTGTAACTCCCATAATGAATGGGGAAGGATCTGACCCCTAAATGCTCAAAAATGGAAGGAAGTGGGCGGCTAATTGACAGTGGTGTGGGAAAAGGAATTGTATCAATGGGTATTTTTCCTAAGGGTTAGCAGATCAGATCAATAATATTAAAACCCAATGAAACTATGAAATACAATGAAAGCAAGTAATAAAAACGATTATACCAGATAATGCATGAAGCCTTCATGATTCATTTCCATAGCACCTTCTAGCTTGCAGCATATGATTGTTGCCCTCATATTTGTGTGAGAAAATGATTGTGACCATGCCCTATGCGAGTTTTGAAGGATTTGAATGACAAATAATGACTATGCCTATGACTATGACAAATGACTATAATGTCTATGAATAAGTAATCAAATTAAACAAGCTAAGTGCAAAGTATGCGAGTAAAATCTAAGCATAAACATGTTGTAATAACGAAGTTCCCAAAATGTGAGCAAAATTGGCATTTTATAGAAAATGCAATTTTGGGCGAACAGACGAGATTGAAAGCTAACAAAGCCTAAAATCAGTGGTCGAGATTTCATGTGACAATCCCTAATCATGGTTAGGTAAAAATCATTAAATGAATGGTCGAGATGTCATTTGAGAAAATTGAATCGACGGTCGAGAATAAATGTGATAAATAGCTAAAAAGATAAAGATTTTTGAAAATCAAGAAGATAAAGACTGCTTGATTTGTAAGATTCAAAAAATCAAGAGGATAAGGGTTGAACTGAAAAGCAGATTTGGAAAATCAAGAATTTGCTCAATTACTTGATTTTTGGAAGAAGATTACCATTTTGAATTAAATTAATTCAAAATATGGATTTTGTGTGACAATAAATAATCGATTTTCAGATTATTTACCAAAACAAGTGACAGTTAATAAAATGAAATCATTTTAAATAATTTCATTTATTTAAAATGAGAGATATTTTAAATAAGTCAATTAAATAATTAAACATAATTATTTAATTTAGAGGATATGACCAATAATTAAACAAATTAATAAATTCATTTAATAATGAAAATTAGTGACATACTAAATAAATAAATATAATTCATTTATTTAATAATCAGGAATAATAAATGAACAAAGGTAATTAAATAAATTAAGAAATTTATTTAATTGTAAGAGGACAATAGACCCTTAGCGACATATTGAATAAATAAATATACTTTATTTATTTAATAATCATGAAGAATAAAAAGACATGAATTAATTAAATAATTATGAATAATTTAATTAATAGTTGAATGTGGACCAAGGACATAATTAAAATGTCATAATTATGCTAGGACGAAAGTGGTAAAATAGAGCTTGCAGGCCTAGGTCATTTTTATGTGTCTACAGGAATAATGAACACTATTACCAAAGATAGCAAGGAAGATATTCTTGGGTAGAGGAGAGGTGATTTGATGAAGAAAATCTAGCAAAAAATCAAGGGAAGTGAAGGAAAAATCAACAGAGAAAGGGGGAAATGACTTAATAGGGAACTGTTGCTAATTTACAACTGAGGAAAAAGCACAAGAATTTGCATTGAAGAGAGGTAATCGCGATTGATACATTAGATGTTTCCCTTTTTTTGAATGGTATTAGTCTGCATGCTTTATCTTGAAGATATCATGAATTTTATATGTGTTCAGAATGCTTAAAACTATGCTCTTGACATATAAAACCTGTGGCTCTGTAAATTGTGTTTTGGTCATTATTTAGTCAACCATGTATTTAACACTATTAGCCATGCTTCAGGGTTGAGCCACTATGTGTGAGCCCCATCCTTGGATACCTTGCATGTGCAGGTTCAGGATGAACATCCATGACGGGTTACCACCCACATGCTACATCAAACCCCTGTAGTCGTGGTTGTTTTACCTGGAATTGTCATTGCATTCCATTTATTTGAATAAATTTTTTCTGTGTATTTTTTTATATGGTGTGTCAGATGGACACCATCATGGTGTTTGATTTACTATTTGAGCAATGTTATATGGCCAAACAGTTGAATCATTTGATGATTATTATTTTTTTGAGTTTTGTAAACTTCTAGCTTACACTAGCTGAGTGATTCATATCATTTTTTTATTCTTTTTGTTAATGAACGACATGCAATGTGCTAACCATGTTTGTTTATCACACCCACCATTTTGGTGGGGTGAATGTGGTGAATTGAGCCCTACTAAAAACATGGGCCAAACAATATTCTCATCGTTCCCTATTATTTTATAAGCTATCAATAGTCTTATCATGTATAGATAAAGAGGGGGGTTAGGAATGATACTAATCTTTCATGGATAACCCTCAGCTGAATGTAGATAATGTTCAACAAATGCTTAAGGTTGTTGTTGTGTTGCCTATGTTCATCCATCTCAGGCCATGGGTTATAATGAGTTAACCGAATCATTACTCTTACAAGATATTTTGATGTTCTTATTTATAAATGTATATATAAGTACAAATATTTGTATATATATGTATATACATGTTCACTGTCATTTAAATACATTGTATAAATATGGGCCAATATATACACACTTGTTACTTATAGATGAATGGTGCCTTCACTATATGGTCGGCCAAACCATAGCACATTAATCAACTAGTAAAATGAAGGTACATAATGTTCAACAATAACATGTTATCGATTACATGATAACATGCTTATCAACACCCTTGTGTGGAATATTGTTGTTGTTAGAACAAATCAACCAACATTTTAGTGTTTTGATTTTCTTAAAAATGAAAAATAAGGTGGTGAACAAAACTGAATGATATGCGGGCATATTTTGGCTAGAAAAAGAATGAATAGAGAACTTAACATTTGTGCAGATTGAAGGATATATTTATATATTCTATAAAATTTTGATTTGTTTCTCTAGAATTGATTATTTTTAGTCTTGCAAATCATCCATGTTCATTTGAAATTGATTTATGGTCCATATGAGAGACAAGTGAACTATTATTTAGTGTTTCTCATTGTACTTAAATTGAGACTACTTGTTATTGAAAGATCAAATGGAACACTTGAACGAAGTTGTTATTTTTTTCTAAATATGAAAACCTGTATGTAAGGAAGATTTTTCTTTTAATATTCGAAATGTGTAGACATATTCCAAACTGTGTTATTTCTAGGAATATATATGTACATGCATAAATGCTTCATTTATGCACATGCACATACATGTGGTATACCTTTTCATTTCATCTTGAATTACTCATTGATTAAGATTGTTTAACTTCATTTGCAAAGTTAAGAATTGTAGAAATGGAATAGTGTTGAATTGCAATATGAATCTTAATGGAAAGATAGTTGTATGATGAATAGATGAATGGTTATTCCAAATTTTGGATAGAATATTTGTTGATGATAATGAAATAGAATGATACAAAAATTACTATGGTAGACTATTGCACACTAGAATATGATGTTAACAGACGGTCTAAAAAGGGAGGGATACCCCTTTGCTATGATGAGCTTTTCTTCCGAGAATGGGTGCCAAAGAGTGTATATTTGTTTTTCCAAATCTAACCTGAGCTACATTTTATGCAGCATGAGCTTGGCCAAGCTTTGCAGTCATTTTTATTTATGGAACAGATTGTTTAATATTTATCCTCTATATTTCTTTAATTACCTAACATGGAACCTACATATTCTAACAATAGATAAAAATGTATCTAGTTAGGCATGCACAAATTCCACCTTGCAAATTGTATCTCTTGCTAAGTTTTTTGTGCAAGGACGGGTATTCTTCGACAGATTGAAGAATTCTGGGGAAGCATTGCTTTGTGGTTGGGTGGAAAAACACCTCAACCATGTTCTCGTCCAATAGTGGAGGCGAGCTATCAAAAAGGAATTATATTGGAATCTTATTTATGTACTTGTATCATTGAGGTAATTTATGTATTGACTTTGAGGTCTTTGAATTCCAAGTCAAACTTTGAAAATTGACTATTAACATTTGGAAATGAATAATATTCAATTTTTTTTAAAATATGGACATGAAATTGCTAAATAGGAACGACTATGGTATTTATGTCATAAGTTTTATATTCATAATGTCAATTTTTAATTTATTGAGGAAAATTAAATTGGGCATGTTACACATCCGCAAGTTCTCAAATATGATCTTCAAGTTCTATATCTTAACTTGTTTTACCTTGTCATCTCCTTCATAAATGATTTCTAACTTTACCCAAATTTCTCTAGCAATTTTCAAATTTATAACTTTCACTAATTCAAAATTAGAAAGACCACTTAAGAGAATATACCTTGCTTTACCATTGTTAAATCATAGGCCTTGATCTCATCATCAGTGCTCAAACCACTTGTAGGTATAGTATATCCAATCTCAACAAACTTCTAGATTTCAAATCCAATAGAAACTAGAAAACCTTCCATCCTTATCTTCCAAAATGCATGATTTGATCCATCAAACAGAGGAACATCTTTCTTGTATGCCATCCTAGATCTACCTCAAGCGATTAAGCTTTCTTCCAAGGAACCTTTCTCTGATACCAATTGTTGAATGAACAAGACAAATGAGAGGGGGGTGAATCAATTATACCTTAAAACTTCAAAACCCTTGTAGACATTCAAAACTGCATTAATTCAATTAACCCTTAATCTGTTAGAATGATTTATCATGAAGGAAGATAATAAAAATAGAACCAAAGCAACACCATTCATAATGGAACACCAAATATACGTGGAAAAACCAAGAAGGGAAAACCCACGGTGAGGATTAGCTCACAATATAAAGTAATATCAACACCAATTACAAAGGGATCATTGCTAGAGGGCTCACTACCCAAAATAAAGAAAGGGTCACTGCGAAAGGATCACTACCAGAATAGAAAAGAAGACAGAGAAGAATGCTACAGTGAGAAATCTATCTCAATGCAATAAAAAGTCCACCACAACAACACTAACACCTTTGCAGTCTTATTGAAGATTGTAGACACCTTTTGTTCATTGCATCTAGTAATTTAACATATGAAAGCTCACACTGCACTTCACAAATTCACACCTCACAACTCTACAATTCACATCATTCACATCACACACACCAATATTATCATCCCTCAACAACTCAACACACATTTATACCATCTTCAACCTTGAAAACATTCTCTAAGATCGGCTATGCACCTCAACCGTGCAAATTCAAATTAGGTTGGAACCAAAACATTCTTGTGGTGGAAAGGAATGAAGGTAGACCACAACACACCTTAACTTGGACCTAAATCCACTTATACACTCAACACCACACTTCCAAAAACACCGAAGCAACTCCGCAATTAGTGTAAACACCCAAGGTCAGCTGAACCCATGTAAACACCATTAAACAATTAAGTACATGGTTCCTTTGATCTAAAAAAAACTCACAAAGAAAAATTTTCACTTGAACATAATCTAGAATATTCCACAAATACCCCAAAATTGAAAAAATTCCTTTGTGACAACTTTCACCTAAAGAATGTACACACCCAGTACACTCAAATAATTTTATCATACACTGCAACTCAAGAAACCGACTTCCAAAGTACCAAACCTCAGAAAAATTTAACTGAAGAAAGATAAAAACACTATCAACATTCTTCTAGATCTGCAAGACCTTAAACCATGCTACAAATAAATGTGGAGCAAAACCATTTCTCTCAAACACCTCTACAATACACAGTTCACACACTGGTGAACATAACTTCCTCTTCACAATAATCCAACAAACCAAATTTTGGATGCAACACCTTTGAACGCCTCTACTCAACATATCCAAACCAAACAAGAAAATATTTAACATAGAAGAAATGTAGAGCAAAATAAGAACACTACTCTGCAACATAGAACACCACTGCAAGACACTATTTTCCCGTTTTATTCAAATTTTCTAAAAGTCACTTGGAATCCAAGCACCATAGACATATCCTCAACATCTTCAGCACTACCTCATCACCACCAAGCCAACTACAACATAGAAAAGAAACCATACATCCATAGATAGAATCTTATCAAAGCAACACTAGAGGTTGACACCAATAGCTTACTAATGAAAACATAATGCAGCTAATCAAAGCATGATCAGAGACAACATCAACTCTATACCAACTGCTCACACTCTTGCATCGATCTTCTACTCATACAATTAACACCAATGAAAACACCAAAGATTTTTTACATCAATGGAAACACCAAATGCACATACTTGCAACACTATAGTATGGAAAAAATCCTACCGTGAAATATATTTAGAGTGTTTGGAAGTAAATTTTATATCATGAGGGATGAATAAAAATTAGGAAAGTTTTATGTATGATTACCTGAAGGAATCTTCCTTGGATATTCTACAAAGAGCAAGGCATATAGGTTCTACAACAAAAGGCTAAAGAAGATAGTTAAAAGTGAAAGTGTCAAAGTGGATGAAGAATCACATCATAACTCAGTGCTGATAGAAGGATATGAATATGATGAAAACCCCTTGCAGAGAAGAAGAAGAAAAAGAAGAGAAATAAAAGGATATACTAGTGGAAGAGGAAGAAGCTCCAAAAAAGAATCCTAAGACTCTTAAGTATGTGTAGAAAAATCATTTAGAGGATCAAATAATTGGAGACAAGAGAAAAGGTGTGCTGACAAGAAAAGCCGCTATGGAAGAGGAACATGTAAACTTTAATTTAATTTCTAAAATAGAACCTAAAATAGTTACTAAAACATGCAGGGATGAAAATTGGATCAAAGCTAAGGAAGAAGAACTGAGGAAGATTGAGAAGAATCAGACTTGAGAACTAGTCCCAAGACCATCAAACAAGAATGTGATAGGAACCAAATGGGTTTTCAAGAACAAGTTGAATAAGAATTGAGAAGTTATCAGAAACAAGGCTAGGCTTATGTGTAAAGGTTACTCACAAGTGGAAGGAATATATTTTGAAGAGAATTTTGCTCCATTAGAAAGAATGGAAGCTATTATGATGTTTTTGGCTTTTGCGGCACATAAAAACTTCAAGGCATATTAGATGGATGTAAAGACTACATTTTTGAATGGTGAGTTAGAAGAAGAGGTATACAATGAACAATCAAAAGGTTTTCAATTATCAAAAGATCTTGATATGGTTTTTCAAGTTGAAGAAGGCATTATATGGGCTTAAACAGGCTCCTAGATCCTGGTATGCAAGATTGGACAGGTACTTATTGCACCGAGGATTCAAAAAGGGTACTACAGATAGCAACCTTTACTTCAAAGTTGAGAGAGATCAAATCCTAATTGTGGTTGTGTATGTTGATGACATAATCTTTGGAGGAAATGAGGAAATGTGTAAGAAGTTTGCAGAGGAGATGCAAAATGAGTTTGAAATGTCAATGCTTGGGGAGATGACTTTCTTCCTTGGGCTACAAATCAGTCAATCAAAAAAAGGTTTATTCATTTCAAAATCAAAGTATGTTAAGGAAATGTTAAAGAAGTTTGGAATGGAGGACACTAAACTAATGTGTACTCCCATGGTTACTAGTTATAAATTGAGTAAAAATGATGAATCTCCTAAGATAGATCAAACCAATTATAGATCCATGATTGGTGGATTACTATATCTAACTGCAAGTAGACCTGATATTATGCATGCAGTATGTCTTGTGGCAAGATTTCAAGAAGATCCTAGAGAGTCACATGTGGAAGCAATCAAAAATATATTTACATACTTGCAAGATACTCTGAACTATGGTCATTAGTATTCTAAGGATACTAACTTCTCTGAGTGTCTATACAGATGCAAATTGGGTAGATTGTTGGTGCAGGGGCACCTTTGGGTAAATGTTGTCAAACAAGGTCATTGATAAGTAAGCTTTAGGGTATTTTGAGTCATTTTACATTGAATAAGGTCATTTAGACCATTTTATGTTGTAATGAGTCTTGTTAGAGATTACGAGGTGTTTGAGAGTTAAAATTGCAAAAAGTTGAAATGTTGTCATGTTGAAATATTGTAAAGTTGCAAAATTGCAAGTTTGTGGAAGATCAATGGTCATATTATTCAAAGGTCAGTTTTGGATGGTTGTGTTAGTTGTTTTATGATGGAAAAGGGTTTATATATGTTGAGGATCTTGTTGTACATCTCTCTTGGTATTTTGAAAGCAAAAACTAATAAGAACTCTTTGTTTTCTAGAAATTTCTACGAAATATCCCTGTTTACATGCCTATACGGTATCGTACAAAGGAAAGGTTGCTCTAAAACATTATGAACTCATTGGAGGCATGAATTTATTGCACCTTTCACTTGGTTTGAGATGTTTATATTCAATTTGAATAATTTTATTCTTGTTTTTTTGAAACTGCCTATGTATATCCAAATTTAAGGGGTTGAGGGTTAAAAAAAATGCAATAATGGCCATTCCACCTATTGTATATGTTGTGTCTCAATGGAATGGGCCTAATTAGGTAGGTTTAGTTGTGTAGATGTTTCTTGTGTGCAAGGGAGGTTTTTTGATGGTGTGTGCTTGATGCCCTAGTTGCAAAAGGGTGCATTTTTTAGTGTAATTGAGATGTTTAAGGGTGGGAATGTGTGAAATTATTGGGGGAAGCATAGTGTGAAGGTTTTTTAGGCATGTGTAGACATAATGGGTCATGTTTGAAGTGGTGGAAGAGTGGCTAGATTTTTGGGAGGCCGATTTTCAATAAACCCTTTGTAAATTGCTAAGAGTGAGGGTTTGGTGAAAAGGTGACTTGGAGGGATCCTTTTGGGATAAAATTTGGAGATTTGTAGGTCCTAGGGACTAGTTGAAGATTTTCCATAGTGATTTGGGGTTTGTGGGTTGTTTAAAGGGTACTTGCTTTGTAAAATTGACCTAATTGGGGTCTAGGACAGTGTTGTTTCTTGCTTTTGAGTGTGTTGGTCCAAAAGAGTCCTATGCAGTTTTGAAGTATGTTAAAAAATGCATTAATGGGTGCTTGGAATGGTTTTTGGTTGGAGAGGTTGTTAATAAATTCTGAAAGTTAAGGTTGGGAAAATAGGTCTATAGACCTACAAGGAAGACTGGGTGACTTGGTGAAGGATGGGTAAGATAAGGTTGTAAGGTTTGAAAGAGGGTTTGAATTGGTTTAAATTGTGATTGGAAACAAGTTTCCTCCCTACTTTGCATCAATTGGTATCAAAGCATAGGAAGTAGATCTCTTGAGGGAGAAGGTTGAAGTTTGAGCAAGGAAAAAGGTGGAATTTGAGGAGTCAAGATGCCTCCTAAAGGAAGCACAGTTGCTAGAAAGATTGATCAGTAGGCTAGAGAATCAGAAGCCTTGAAGAAGGATATTGTTGCATTGAATTCTAATGATGGGGTCACCATGGAAGAGAGTGACCAAGAGTAAGAAACTTCTATTGAAGAGGAAGAGTTGGATCTAGAGGATTTGAGGATGGTAAAGCTTTTGAAGGCTGTGAAAAGTGATGGACATAGCAAAATGGATTTTCCCATGTATGGAGGTAAATTAGATGGTGAAGAGCTCTTGGACTGGATAGGAGCCATGGAGAATTACTTTGAAAGTGAAGAAGTAGATGAAGATCACAAGGTGAAGAAGGCTAAGACCAAGTTGAAAGGGCATGCTTTGTTGTGGTGGAACTTTGTGCAAGATGAAAGGTAGAAAAAGGGGAAGACCAAGATTACTTCTTGGGAGAGAATGAAGACAAAACTCAGAGGTAAGTTCTTTCCTAGTGATTAGAACGTTCAATTGCTTAAAAAGCTTCAAAACCTCAAGCAAAAGGACTTAGATGTGCAAGCATACACTGAGGAGTTCTATAGACTGAGAATAAGGACAAAGCATGAGGAAGATGAAGAAGAAAAATTAGCAAGGTATCTTAACAATCTAAGGTATAATATTTAGGATGAAATAAGTTTAATGACACCAAAAATAGTTGAAGAATGTTTTCAATTGGCTACTAAGGCAAAAGAAAAACTCAAGAGGAAGCAATAGAAATCAATTAGAGGTAGGGGTAGTACTTCTAGAGGTAGAGGAACTTTTTCTACCCCAAGATAGTCCAATGAAGACCAAGAAGACGCAGGTAAAGGTAAAGAACAAGTGGTTGAATCTAGAGGTGGATTTAGAGGTGGAAGAACAAGCTTTAGGGGCATGTATATAGATCAAGGAAGATGTTCTAATGTGTTTTCAGGAAGGTGTTACAATTTTAATGAGTTTGGTCATCCAGCATATAAGTGCCCTGAAAAGCAAGGTTCTACAACAAGTGGGGGTGAAAGGAGAAGTGAAAGGAGAGCTCAAATGGTGCAAGAGGATGAGTATGAAAGTACACATTCTTCTAGTCACCTTGTTGCTCCTGAAGTTGGTGAAGCACTTATGGTTAGAAGACAACTCCTCAAAGCATTCAAGGAGAAAGAACCATTGCAAAGGATAAATCTTTTCAAGACCACATGCAAGAGCAAAGGAAACGTATGCAAGGTAGTGATAGATTCAGGCATCACTAATAATGTGATATCACTTGAAATGGTAGATAAATTGAAACTAGAAAGAATTCCTCATAGAACACCATATAGAGTATCTTGTGTGAATGATAGTCACTCAATTTTCGTTAATGGGCAAGATTTTGTTGAGTTCAACATTGGAGGATATAGAGACAAGGTTCTTTGTGACATTTTACCAATGGATTGTTGTCATTTGTTGTTTGGAAGGCTGTGGCAATTTGACAAACATGCACTCTATGATGAAAGAAATAATAAATACCAAATTGAGCATGATGGGAACACATTTATTTTGATTCCATTGCAGGAAGAAGTTAAGGAGCAGATCAAGACAACCAAGGTGATCATGATGGGCAAGAAATATTTTATGAAGTTTGAGGAAGACAAGGAGAAGGATTTTGCATCCATTACAAAAGGAAAAGATACTAGGACAATAAGCTTCAAGGATGATTTAGAATTGAAAGGTGAAGATGATGGGAAGGTGTCAAATGCAGTTCAAGAGAAGACTAAGGATGAAGTGATTATGGAGAAGCAATATTGCTTAGGAGAGCATGGCGAGATCATGGTTGGGACAATGCTTTGTCCTGTAGTGCAAAGAGAAGTTGGAAGGCAGTCATATTCTGACATGACAGAGGATTATTTACCTGATAAAATAGAGGTTTATGGGACTAATAGGACAGTGATCTTGAGGACATAGGTTCCTAGGTTTGATGATGCATATGTTTGTAAGTCTGACAGGGTAAAAGATGAAGTCAAGAAGAGTATTTGGCAAGGGTTTAAGCCTGAAGCAAAGGTGGAAAAGAGGATAAGTGAGAGGGAAGTTGATAAGGACATGTGTGCAGATGTCAAAGCAGGTATAATATCAACCTATGATGGTGCAAGGGTTAGAGGACACTCAACAAATCAGTATGTGAAGATGGAGCATTGTTCAAGTGGTAACAAGATCAAGGATGCCAAGTACAATTGGAACCAATGGCAAGGTGTACTTGATGAAATATTTCTAGGAGTTCAAAGGCATATAATATTCAATGGTGGAAAAATTGCAACATCATTTCCAAGAGACTTGGAAAATATTCAAGGTTGGGTGTATGGTGCAGGGGCACCTATAGGTAAATGTTGTCAAACAAGGTCATTGATAAGTAGGCTTAAGGGTATTTTGAGTCATTTTTCATTGAATAAGATCATTTAGACCATTTTATGTTGTAATGAGTCTTGTTAGAGGTTACTAGGTACATTTGAGAGTTCAAATTGCAAAAAGTTGAAATGTTGTCATGTAATATTGTAAAGTTGCAAAATTGCAAGTTTGTGGAAGATCAATGGTCATATTATTCAAAGGTCAGTTTTGGATGGTTGTGTTAGTTGTTTTAGGAGGGAAAAAGGTTTATATATGTTGAGGATCTCGCTGTACATCTCTCTTGGTGTTTTGAAAGGAAAAACTAATAAGAACTCTCAGTTTTTTGGAAATTTCTATGAAATATCCTTGTTTACACACCTGTACGGTATCGTACAGAGGCAAGGTTGCTCTAAAACCTTATGAACTCATTGGAGGCATGAATTGAATACACTTTTCACTTGGTTTGAGAGGTTTATATTGAATTTGAAGAATTTTATTCTTGTTTTTTTGAAATTGCCTGTGTATATCCAAATTTGAGGGGTTGAGGGTTTTAAAAAATGCAATAATGGCCATTCCACCTATTTTATATGTTGTGTCTCAGTGGAATGGGACTAATTAGGTAGGTTTAGGTGTGTAGATGTTTCTTGTGTGCAGGGGAGGTCTTTTGATGGTGTGGGCTTGATGCCCTCGTTGCAAAAGGGTGCATTTTTTAGTGTAATTGAGAGGTT
Source organism: Sequoia sempervirens (assembly GCA_007258455.2). Lineage (NCBI taxonomy): Eukaryota > Viridiplantae > Streptophyta > Pinopsida > Cupressales > Cupressaceae > Sequoia > Sequoia sempervirens. The sequence goes on along the minus strand of VDFB02271358.1, from coordinate 548,026,195 downwards.
TAAGGGTGGGAATGTGTGAAATTATTGGGGGAAGCATAGTGTGAAGGTTTTTTAGGCATGTACAGACATAATGGGTTGTGTTTGAAGTGGTGGAAGAGTGGCTAGAGTTCTGGGAGGCCGATTTTCAATAAACCCTTTATAAATTGCTAAAAGTGAGGGTTTGGTGAAAAGGTGACTTGGAGGGCTCCTTTTGGGATAAAAATTGGAGATTTGTAGGTTTTAGGCACTAGTTGAAGACTTTCCATAGTGATTTGTGGTTTTTGGGTTGTTTAAAGGGTTCTTGCTTTGTAAAACTGACCTAATTGGGGTCTAGGACATCGTTGTTTCTTTCTTTTGAGTGTGTTGGTCCAAAAGAGTTCTATGAAGTTTTGAAGTATGTTAAAAAATGAATTAATGGGTGCTTGGAATGGTTGTTTTTTGGAGAAGTTGTTAAGAAATTTTGAAAGTTAAGGTTGGGAAAATAGGTCTGTAGACCTACAAGGAAGACTGGTTAACTTGGTGAAGGATGGGTAAGATAAGGTTGTAAGGTCTGAAAGAGGGTTTGAATTGGTTTAAATTGTGATTGGAAACAAGTTGCCTCCCTGCTTTACATCAGTTGTGCAGATGATAGAAGAAGTAAAAGTGGAGGTGCTTTCTTCCTTAGAAACATGTTAGTTTCTTAGATAATTATCTACTGCAGAGGCAGAATATATTATTGCAACTTCTTGTTGTACATAGGTGTTATGGATGAATAAAATATTGAATGATATTAGAGTATCATATGATGAACCTCTTCCTATCTTGTGTGATAATACAAGTGTCATCAACATTTCAAAAAATCTTATAATGCATTCAAGAACAAAGCTTATCTATATTCAGTATCAATTTCTAAGAGAGAAAGTTGTTGAGAAGGGTAAAATTGAAGTATGTGCCTATAAAGGATCAAATAGAAGAAATTTTCACAAAGGCTCTTCCAAAAGATACATTTGAGTATCTGAGACACAAGATGGGGGTTATTGCCCCTCCTTTCAACTAGATGCATAAGATTCTGCATCTGTCTAGGAGATCAATTCAAGATATATTCTTTGTCTTGAACCGATGAAGGCTACCTTTCAGGGAGAGTAGGTAGTGTTGTCTTTGGCTAGTGCAGTCAGGGGGAGCACATCTTGTGCTTGAGGTGAAGTGTGCAGGTGTTGCCCTTTGCAATTGATGTCAAAGGGGGAGAGAAAGAAGTCTAAAAAAATAGAGAAGTATGAGAGAGAGAAGTATGAAAAACATAGCGAAAGAAATGTTCAAGTAAGGGGGAGAGTTGCTTGAGAGTTGGAGATCAGAGTTGCTTTTGTTGTTGATGGTTTTTCAACAGGTGTTGCCATCGATGACAAAGGGGGAGATTGTGTCACTATGTTACCATTAGTGTTGTTATTGATTTCACCTCTAGTTTGGATATGTTGAGAAGGTGTTGTAGATGTAGCAAGGTCACTTGGTTTCCAAATGCTTTTGAGAAAATTTCCATAAAGATTATACAAGGTGATAGGGATGTGTTTTGTATTGTGCTTTGTATTTCTTCATGCTTGAAGATGTGCTTGTGTGGTTTGGATGTGATATCAAAAGTCTTTGAAGGTGTTATGTCAAAAAATTTAGGTTATGGATCGTGTGGTAGTAGAAGATATGTTTGGCAGTGTGTTGGACTAACTCTTGCTTGTGAAGAGGGATATTTGGGAGAAGTGGAATTGCTCCGCATTTCTCTATGTTAAAGTTTCGTATCTTGTGGATTTGGGAATGTGCCAATATTATTTATGCCTACCTTCCCTTGGTGCACGTCTTGTGTTCAACTATTTCGTAAGCTTGGTTCATAAATGGTATCTCTATGGTAGTTTGACTGGTTGCATAGGATGATAGGATGATAGTATTCTTAGTTTCATGTATTTGTGTCAGTACTTTTGAATATTCTATTGGTGTTAGAATATTCCAATATTTTGTATAATATTGTGACGTGGCTTGTAGTATGTTTTCGGCCTTGGTGAAGTGTGAATTTGGTTGCTTGATAGTGTTAATGACAAGTTGGCTGACCTGGCATGTTAGTGTTGTTTTCAAATGAGCTACGTGGTTTGTGGAAGCCTAATGTAGCGTTTCAGTGTAGATTTGGGTCCTAGTTAACCCTTGGTGTGGTCTACCTTCACTTCTTTCTATTGTCGAAGTGTTTGGTTCCAACCTATTTAGTGGTTTTTCCCTCTTAGGGTTTTCCATTTAAAAATCTAGTGTTTTATTGTGTATGATTGTGGATGTGTTGTTATTTAATTTGTCTATGTTTATAATAAGGTTTTGAGGGTTTTAATGCACAATTGATTCACCCCCTTCACCCCCCATCTCAATTGTCCTGTGTGTCTAACACAAATATGTAGTCCCCAACAGTTTCAATGCCCAAAATGAGCTTTTTCATTTTCTTTTAAGAAAGCATTTTTTTTTTCAAAAAGTGCCCAAACCATAATACACAAAATTTCATTTAAATAAATTTTGCATTTATTTTAATAATACATGCTTAGTTAAATTTCCTTGTATAATTAGACAATATTGAAAATGCATAGACAAATACTCCAACAATTATGTCATTATAAAATAAATTTGATAAGATATAGCTTTTACTTAAGAAATCAACATACATTGTGAGGTATCTAATTTCAATATAGATAATGATTAAATGTAATATATCATTAAGTTTAATATATCATTTTGGAAGCAATTAATAAATTATGAAAAAAATGATTAAATGCACATAATTATAGGAATTGAACAACTTATGGAACACAAAAAAACATGTTTGACAAGTTTTAACATGAATCAAGAATCCATACTGGATAGATTTGGATTTAGGCTCATAGGGTTATAGAAGGCACATCTCATAGCTCAAATTTAAGTGAGATAGAAAATGAAACATAGCAATTTTTCCCAATCCATTTGTCTCCAATATATCACCATTGGGGAGGAAACCTACAATTGCACACTTGAGGAAAACATTAGGCATAACTACCCAATACAAAATAGTTGAGACATAGTATTTTGGCTTCCACAATAAGCCTCTATCTTTTAGATATCAGGGACTCTTGCCTTTCAATCCTAACTTTCTTTTCATTTTCATGTTTTGTATTAAACATAAGATGTGCAAATTTATTACTTTCTTGCAAAATGATATATTAAACTTAATTTTTTAGTTCATTATTTGATTCTAAGTCAATATCATCCCTAGTATATTAGGTCATTAAAATTCTCACATATGATTTGGGAGTGATCTAGTCTAATTGTCTTGGTCATATTTTGTCAACTCACTTGTTGTAGCTAAAGTTGTGTCATAAGCTTTTGTGTCATTGAGTCTAAATTGAGAATAGATTTTTGATGTACTTTTGGTCATGTTTGAATCTCAAAAGAGTAGCATTATAGCAATCTATAAGATAGTCATGAAGTTCTAAATTCTCAAGTGTCATTAGATTGAGTTTAGTTGATAATGTATTTGAATTGTCATTTTTCTCAATTTTTTTAGTTTCAAAATCTTAAAACCAAGTTTATCACTTAGAAACCAAAATTTGTATCAAAATGAAAATTTAGATTTTATTTTGAATCTTTGAGACTCCAAAATTACAATGTCTCAATTTTAAAAATTATATATTTTAATTAAAATAAATATTTCAATTATACTCTTTAGAATTTATATTTTAATTCAAATATTTATATTTCAAATGTAAAAGTTCAAAACTTATAATTCTGATTATAAATGCGAAGAATTAAAAATTAAGTTTTAATTGATAAGTATCAAGTTTATGATTATTCTCGAAGGCTGTTGTAATTTAGCTTAGAACCGAGGACTGAGGGGTTTCCGTCAAAATCCTCTGGGGCATGATCCTAGCCTCATCCCTTTGTAGGCGTTGGGGCTTTGCACTCAGCAAGACTTGATCCCTGGTGGGCTCATTCCAAACCTTTCAATTTCACTAGTAGACCAAGAGCTCATTGAGGGACGGACTGTTGTAATTTGAACCTCGGCGCGAAGAGGGAAAATGTTCGAAAGCCTGTATTTGCAAACCGAACTTTGGCCCTAACATGCAAAAATGTAAACGCGTTCTCAAGTCCGAGCTGTGCAATCCCAGATTGCGGCCCGAAAGGCCAGGAATCCGAGGTAAGTTGGGTTCAAAGCCCGAAATGCAAGGAATCTGACTAGTCAGAAATCCTGAATAAATTGGGTTCAAACCCCGAAACGGAATAGTCAAAAGTTTAAACCTCACCGTACACAACGCAGAGAATAGATTTTGAATGAGATAATTCCACAAACAAGACGCCAACTGTTTGACAGAATACCACACAAACGTGGGTTTTGTGAAGCGCATGAATTGTTTGACAAAATGTAGGCTAAAGCATGCAAAAGTCGGGAATCACTGGAAAGGCTTCAGAAACTTTCGGATGGGCAGATACCTACCTACCTACCATAGTTGGAAAGGCGCTCTACTTCTAGTACTCTCCTATCATTATAAAAAAGTACACTGGAGGTTTCAATGAGAGTGAAGATGTGGAAGCTCATAAAACTTTTGGATTGCAACAGATTCTACAAGGATTGTATGATGCAGAAGTTGGAAATAATTATATCACTCATGGTTGTGATTATAATATGAAGGGCGAGTTGATTTTTGGAGTTAATTGGAGAGTAGTGTTTTAATAAAGGAGCTCTATTAAGAAATCTTATCATGTTTTCATTTCCAAGTTTCAAAAAAGTATGATGATTTTATTATAAAAGTAAATGAAGGAATCACAAACATTCATATTGAAAAGGATGTTTAAAGCATAATGCGTCTGTACAATGTTCAATGAGAATGATTTGTTTTTTAATTCAAAATTTGATTAGTTTTCTTGACATCAATTGTCAAAGCTAGATGGTGGATTTATTTATTCAATGAATATAATTTAGGCAAGTACTTTCTAAGGAATTGCTACTATGTAGATCTCAACGAAGTAACTCATATCATGTTATTTATTTAATATAAGTAGGCATTAGTTGAGGGCCCCTTCACCATGATGTTGCCTTTTGTCCTAAGTTAGACAATTGCATCTTTATTTGAGGTTAAAACACAAAGTTGAGAATTCCAATGGGTATTTTATCAATTGTTTAGAAAAAATTACTTTAAACAATCAAATACAAGAAAATGGAGACAACTTGAATGAAATTGTAGATGTAGCTAAATAGCTAACATGCAAATCATAAAATGGCTCTTCAACTGTAAGGAGGATGGCTTAGTGGTTTCCAAGCCATGGGTAGTACTAAAAGTAGGGTGGTAATAGAGGAATTGAGATTAATGCAACAATCCATGAGGAAACACATGTAAGGAGATTAGAATAATTCAAGTAATTTCAAAGATTCACTTAATCCTTTGGCCATTTATTCTTAAGGGAGTAGAATAGTCCCTTCCAAAGAAAAAGGAAATAACCTTGAACGCAAATATGAATGAACATCAAAATAGATCTAAGAGAATTAGGTCAATAAAATATTTGAGGCATACACCAGGCATATGTAAAAATATGGGATATAATTTTGATGAACTTAAAATATATGTTTTACATATGGTTAAATTGCTTGGGAGGTTACTAAGAAACAAACTATTATGCATGGTTGTGTTTTGGGACTTCCTGCCTTCATCATAATTATAGATTTGCATCTCCTACTATTTTGATCTTATGAGATCATCCTAGGTATAGACTAGATTAATGCTCATAAATTTATCCTATTAATTATCATTAAAAGGAAATAGAGTGTACATTAATGGCATCATGGTCATCATGTAGTGATAATTGTGATTCAAATGCTTGACACTCTTTATATGATTTCAACTATACAACTAAAGTGGGTTAGCAAAAGGGATGCTAGATGTTCACTATCACAATGAGTGATCTTTCCAAGGATGAGCATTGAGGTGTTTCCTTCAATGATCACCCACTCTTGAGGGAGTTTACTAACATGGTTCCTAGTGTCATCCTTAGTATGTCACCCAAGAGTGATGTGGACTTTCACATTGACATGATTTCAAGAGAAAAATCCATCTCACATGCATCATACAAGATGGATACTCAAGAGCTCAGTGAGCTTAAGTTATAGTTAGAAGATTTGTTTGAAAAGGGACATATTTTTCCTAGTGTATCTCCTTGGGGTGCACTGTATTGTCTCAGGGCTAATTATGTAGCAAATATTTAGTAAAATCCTTATCAAATGTGTAATATTTGGGATAATTAAATTTTGGGTTCAAGTATTTTAATTAAAACTTACAAACTCATATTACATACACTATATTGTATTCATTCATCCCCTCCTATGAAAGTTTTCTCTACAAGTACATATTGAAATATTGTTGATTTCTGAAGTATATTGTAGTATTGTTGATTTTTGAATAATATATTGGTGGCTTTAGGAGTGGGGATTTTATCTAAAAAGTGTTTTCTCCACATGGGTAAGTGCACCAATCTGTGACACAATTTAGGTGCCAAATTGGAAAAATTCGTAAAAAAGGGCTAAAATTGGTCATTTGGTGTGCGCCAAATGTAAAAAGTAAAATAAAAGCAAAAAATGTGTTTCAAACCCTCATTTCTCTTCAACCTGCGGCTTGGCTTGAAGGATTTGAGGTTTGCAACTCGCGCTCGTGAAATATCGTCTATTATTTGCATCCTTAGATTGCAATTTTTCATGAGGATGTTGCCAACACGTCAGAGAGGTCAAAGATTGCAAAGAGGTACATATTTTTATTCTATTTATTTCAAATTTGATTTAGAATGCAGATTGAAATAGGTTTTTATAATAAAACTTTGTTCTAATTCTTAGGGAATGAATCTCCACCTCAAAACATTAAGAATTCACAATCACCCCCTCACGAAGAGCCTCCTATACAAGAACAACCTGAAACCCCTCCATCAATTCATAGGCATCCTCAAGGAACACAAGAAAATATTCTAAATCAAATTGAAAACAATAAAAAAGACATTGAACAATTAATTGGAAGATTAACCGAGCATGTCGAAACCCACCCTTATAGGAGAGGGATTGTTGAATCATTGAAGTCAATTGTAGCTCATGTAGGACAAATAAGCCATAAAATATTTTTTTGGTAAAATAAGAGGCATGAGATGAGACAATTTTATGCTAGTGGTTTGTCATATGCAGATGTCAAAAAATTAAAAAAATTAGAAAAGCCAACTTGTGTGCCCTATTTACAGACTTGAGAACCAATGCACCTTTGTCTCATGCATGCAAGAGGTTCCCCATCCATTGGTGCCACCATGAGTTAATTAAAAATAAATTTTGGGAGTGGTGGTGGATGGTATTTGACCAACCTCCATGCAATAACCATGAGGTACCGCAATACTTTTTGAGGAAACTCTATTGTGAGTTTGTCCTCAATAAAATGCCAAACTATTTTGACATCTTAGACTTTCAGGGTAGAGGTGGGGGCTCCACACATGATAGACCTATTGCATGACATAATCCATAGTTGGCACCGAGACCCTTGGCTAGACCCATGGTGGAGCATGTTGTTGTTCCTTCCATTGTTAAGGATTGTGTAGAGGTGGGCACGCTAGAGTCGATTGACTCACTCACCCAAACCATTTTACAATGTGTGAGGCCTCTAGTAGAGCCTGATGTGGAGGAGACGTGTAGGCCCCGAGCTCCACCCCACCATTGTGGTGCTTGTGGTGTTGTTTGCAAGTACGATTATCAGAGTGCTCGTGATGCAGCTACACATCCTACATCGGTTGCAAAGGCGATGGCTTTCACAAATGATTTGTTGAATGATACATTCGGCATTGACACTAAGGTAAAATTCAACAAGTTCATTTAATGTTGTTTATTAAATTATATTTTAAAATTTAAGAATAACAAAATTAGTAGAATTTTGATATGATGAAATTTTAGGGTCAGACTGTTCATGAGACGTGCTTCATTCCTACAAACCCTTATTCATTCTCGACGATAAGTCCATAGGTATGCAACTAGTATTAAAGATATTATTATTGCATTTGAACAATTGAATGTTATATTTGAATGTTTGTCTCATAACATGCTTTGGATTCCAAACAGTTTCCTAGTGGACCTTCGACCTCCACTCGTGATTCATTTCCTCAAACAACTTTCACTCGGGTAGCCTTTATTCATTAATGGTGTTGTAAAACAATGTTAGCTAGTTTTCATAATTTTGCGTATACAAATCTAAAAAATTGATGAGAAACACAAAAATTGAATTTGTATTCCTTGATTGTGTCACGTTATCTTCTCCTAATTCACTTTTTGTTCCTTTATTCCTTCATAATCCCATCCCATTAACATTTAATAGTTCACCCTATTTTCCATGATCCCCTCCTAGCCCATCCCACTAATATCTTCTAGTCCATGCTATGTGTCATTATGCCCTTCTACTCCCATCTTATTGTACCCATTATTATTTCACCCTAGATGTTTCATGATCCCCTATGTTCCACCCTATGTTCCTTTATCCATTCTATGTTATACCATCTTTATCCATGTTTCATCCTAGATAACTCTTCTCTATTATTGCTACACATGTCAAGTTTTCACTTCGTGTACTATAGTGAAACCAAAGACACCTCCTAATTCACCCTATGTTGCATTATTCCCTACTAATCGCATCCCATTAACCTCTAATTGTCCACCCTATATTTTGTTATCCCATCCTAGCCCATCCCATCAATCTATACTAGTCCATCGTATGTTCCATTAATCCCTTCTATTCACATCCCATTACCCTCTCTTATTTCACCTTATGTTCCATTATCCCCTCTTGGTCTTGTCCCATTATCTTTCCCTAATTCTCACTATGTTCCTTTATTCCCTCCTAATCCCATCCCATTAACCTCTAATAGTTCACGCTATATTTTGTTATCCCATCCTAGCCCATCCCATTAATCTATTCTAGTCCATCCCATATTCCATTATCGCATTCGACTCCCATCCCATTATACCCTCCATTATTTCAACATATGTTCCATTATCCCTTGTTGGTCTTGTCTCTTTATCATGTCTATGCTATAGCACCTCCATCCAAATTTTATCCTATACACCGTTAGAAGAAATAAATTTGCTTCCACTCAATATTGACCAAAGTTGTCTTCTCCATTATTGTTGCACACCTCAACAACCAACTTCATGTGCTATAGTAAAACCCTAGACACGTCGTAATTCATCGTATGTTCCATTATCCCTTTGAAAGCTGCTAGTAATATAGTAATCCTCACTTCATTCATGTGAACTTCATTGTAGCATTATCACTATGTTGACAGCATGCCCTCATTAACATTAGTTCATCAGCATATGCAATACGAATCTCAATGAGCATTGAACTTTGGCATTTGCAAGAGTTCGGTCTATCCCAGTGGACTTAGTACTTTCACCATTATGTGATCTATAAGCACTATATTGTAGTCTCAACTGAGGCCAACCATTTGCTCTTTCATTTATAACAGTTATAAAGGGACTACCTGAACTTCTTTATATTGATTTTAGATATGTTGTTTCATTTGCAGTTGATGACATTAGACAACCCTAGTGATGTTGGTGGCATGATGGACCATGGAGTTGTTGTAGCAATAGCCAGTTTTGATCCATTGAGAGAGGTATGCAACAAATTGGTCGATTTGACATTATATTTACTCTTTTATGGTCTATTATAGAAAATTTTCACGATACTTTTATGTAGTTTAATTTCTATCTAGATGGTTGCTATAGGTGGTTGTCACTCCAGATCGTGGGCATGGTAATGTTGTAAATGTGCATGATGACTATATGTATGTGGTAAGTGATTATATTTTGTTATATGTCATTCCACAATTCAATTTATATGTATTAACATCTTTACTTTTTATTGTATCAATTGAAGGTCTAGAGTGAAGAGAGGAGGACTAGCGAGTGTGTTTGAAAGACAAGAGAACCAATAGTCACTCCATCTAGCCGAATTTCGAAGGTAGCACGAGATCTATTTCCTTCCCCTATAGGGAAATGACTTTGTATTAGGGTCGTTTGTTGTATGCCTATGTGGCATTTTGGAACATATGTTTTGTACTATCGATAGATACGTGACATTTTATGTCCATATGGCTCCTTTGTACTAAGCCTGTATAGCTTTTTTGGATATATTGTATATAATTTTATCAATATATAGTATTGTATAGCCTTACGGCTTTTTGATTAAAGAAAATCTTATTTTGCTACTGTCATTCTTGAATGATGTTATCATGTGTATCGTGTAAATTGTATGCTTGAATGTTGTACACATGGATTTTGTTTACATCTAATGCTTAATTATTTACTGTCGACTGCTCAATAAGCCCCATCTAAAGCGTATTGTGTAAATAAGCTCCATTCCTGGTGGTTTGTATCCTTTGGAATGCTTCAATTACTTGTGCCTCACTTATTCACATGTATGCTTCACTTATTCACATGTATACTTCACGTATATTGTTTGTATTCACGTGTATGATGCATGCTTCCAATGCATAGCAGCACAAATCTTTAGGGGAAAAAATCAACAAACCAAAAGTATAAGAGTTTTTGAAAAAATCAGGAAAAAATCATATTTAAAAAAATGTAAAAAATTGTAGAACAAGAGATAAAAACTTTTTTAAAAAAAATTGAAAGGTATTTCCATAGAATATAGAGATATAGAGAGAAAATAAAATAAAGATTTTAACTAATGAATTGTAAAAAATAGATTTTTGTAGTTTATATTCAAATCATTGATTGCATTGCATTGCACATCTTTCAAAGTCAAAGCATTACTTCACATTGCATATCTAATAACTAGATGCTGATAGATTACAAAATTTCAATTACAATATAGTTTCTACAAAGTCAACCTAACCAGTTATGCAATTACTTCACATTGCATAACTAATAACTAGGAGTAGCTGCCAATTGCATTTTCTTATCATGGCATTCTATGGGACCAGATTTCTTTGAGGTATTTTTTCAAATAGTTCACTGCCTTGTCTATGTTACCACATTTTTCATACATGTTTACCAAAGCATCTTGTCAAACAGTTCACTGCCTTGTTGCTATGGCTAAAAGCCTAAAACAAGTGCTTTCAAACAAGCTATGGATGGTTGGACAAAATATATCAAAAGCATAATAGTAAGCAATAGCATAGACAAGGCAGTGAACTGTTTGAAAAAATGCATCAAATAAATGTGGTGATGGAATGCCATGACAATCCATAGACAAGGCAGTGAACTATTTGAAAAGATGCCTCAAAGAAATGTGGTCTCAAGGTGATGGAATGGTATGACAATCAAAATGCTTTTGATTGTCATGGCATTCCATCACCATGAGACCTCATTTTTTTGAGGCAAATTTTCAAAGAGTTCATTGCCTTTTCTATGCTACCACATTTTTTGGTGCAGGAGCACCATGGCATTCCATCACCTTTAGACCACATTTCTTTGAGGCATCTTTTCAAATAGTTCATTGCCTTTTCTATGCTACCACATTTTTTGGTGCAGGAGCACCATTGAATAGAAGTTGTCAATTCAAGGTTTTGAGGAGTAGGCTCTAGGTTTTGAGATATTTTGTCTAAAATAAGGTCAATGAGACCATTTTCTATTGTAATGCGTCATTTTAGTTGATAGCTAGATGTTTAGAAGGTCAAGTTTGCAAAAAGTGCAAAATATTGAAAAAAGATGTAAAGTTGCAAAATTGCATTTTTAGGGAAGGCAAACGGTCATAGCATTTCAAAAGGAAGTTGTAGGCGTTAGGACAGTTAGTTTGGAGGGAAAAAGAATAAATAAGGTGGAAACCATCAATGTAAGTTGGATTTTTGAAGATTTGGAAGATTGGAACATTAATAATACTCTGTTTTTCTCTTTTTCTGTATTTTCTGAGTTTCCAGTGACTGTACGGCCCGTACAACTGCATAATGTTCTAAATATGTTTTGAATTCATTTTAAGGTGTGAGTTGGCCACTTATTTCATTTGATTTGAGCATCCAACAGTGGATTCGGTGTAAGTTTGAGCAAATTCTTTGTGATTGGTTTTATACCCTGTTTTAAGCGTTTGTAGCCTTTAAAATGTAAAATCGACCCATTCCACTTTTTGTGGCTCTTGTAACTTGTGGAATGGGACTACAACATCAATAAACAAGTGAGGGAATGTTGAGAGAGTGCAGGGGAGGCCTAAAAATGTGTTGGGCATGAAGCCTTAGAGTGGAAAATTGTGTCTTCCAAGTGGAAAAGAGAGGTTTTGATATGGTAATGAGTGAAATAGGTTGGGGAAACATTGTTTCTTGTTGAATTGAGTATGTGCAGAGGTTTTTAGACTAGTTTGAGGTGGTGGCAAGTTTTATTGGGGTCTGGAAATGCGATTTCCATTAAAACCCTTGATTTTTGGCTATAAAAGAGGGTTTTGAGTTTAGGTATATTGGAGGGTGGATGTCTAAGAAAAAATTATGGAATCTTTGGTTTGGTAACCTGTAGAGATTTTCCCAATTGAATTTTGAGTGAAAGGGAAAGTTTAAGGTAGAGTCCCTTTGTAAAAGTGACCTAATTTGAGGCCTAGTTGGTGTGAAAGCCTAATTTGAGAGAGTTGTATCAAAGTAACCTATTGAGTGGTTGTGGTATGTTGTTGAGTACCTTGATGGGTGTTTGAAACCCTGATGGTCCTGATTTGAAAGGACAACGCCAAGGAGATATACCTAATTGGCCAATTAGGCCAAATTTTCAAAGCAACTATACTCCAAACTATCTTCCCATCCCAAATAACTATAGAAAGTAATTTACCAGACCACAAAACCTCCAAATCCACAATCTTTAACCTAAGAACCACTCTTTTAAGCCCACTTTTACAAAACCCTCATTTTTAGCAAGTTTAGGGTGGGTTTATTGAAAATCCTATTCCCACAACTCATAACACCTTGTCAAAGCATCAAAAATGCTTAAAATAACCTACACATGCTTAAAAGTCCCTCACAAACTACCACCCCAAAGGATTTCAACCATTTCCACTCTTAAACCACTCAATTTCACTAAAACTCATCAAATTGCCAACTAGGGCATCACACCAAACCACTCAACTTGCCTCCCCTGCTTCAGAAACCATGCACATATGTTCCCTACCCCTAATTATTCCATTCCACCAAGTTACAGTAGGATACAGTGGGTGGAATGGCTAAAAAGTCATTTTTACACACTCAACTACTTGCATTTGACTACTTTTTCCCCAAGTGAGCATTCGCCGCCACAGAAAAAGGCCTCCGAAATAGAAAAAAATGAGAGAGGTTATTGTAGAGGGGCCCAACGCAATCCCATAGGCATAGACAATAATTTTCTAAGCATCACGGCATCTGAATACAAGCATGCTAAATTTTGCAGCCATTTTGCACTTTGGACTCTTAAGGGATTATGCCGGTTGAATGTAGCTCAGAGTGATTCCGTGTGGTTTAGTGCATAAGAGGACCATGCCTAGCATAAACCTACCCACCTGGATGCGTCGAAACAAATTTTTTGGTCACACGAATTGCATAATGAAAGTTGCATCACTTTGCAACTTTGTATTGCTTGCATTTGACATTTTTTCCATGAAGTGAAAATCTGCCACCACGAGAAAACCACTCTGAGATAGTGAAAAATGAGAGATATTTTGTAGAGGGGCCCAACACGATCCCATAGGATCAGATGAGAATTTTCTAAGCATCACGATATCTGAGTAACAACATGTTGAAGTTTGCGGCCATTTTGCACTTTGGACTCTTAAGGGATCGATTCGGTTGAATGTAGCTCGGAGTGATTCCCTCGTGTTTGGGTGTGAAAGAGGACCATTCCTAGCATAAACATACCTATTCATATGCATTAGAGCAGTCTATTTGGTCACACGAGTTGCAAAATGAAAGTTGCACCACTTTGCAACTTTGCACTGCTTGCATTTGACACTTTTTCCATCAAGTGAAAATTTTCCACCATGGGAAAACCACTCTGAGATAGCGAAAACTAAGAAAGGTTTTTGTAGAGAGGCCCAATTTGATCCTATAGGATTAGATGAGAAGTTTCTAAACATCACGGTATCCGAGTAACAACATGCTAAAGTTTGTAGTCATTTTGCACTTTGGACTCTTAAGGGATCGATCTAATTGAAAGTAGCTCAGAGTGATTCCGTGTGTTTGGGTGTGAAAGAGGACCATGTCTAGTGTAAGCATACCTATTCGGACACATTGGAACAGTCCATTTGGTCACATGAGTTGCAGAATGAAAGTTGCACCACTTTGCAACTTTCAACTACTTGCATTTGACAACTTTTTCCCCACGTGAAAATCTACCACCACGGGAAAACCACTTCGAGATAGTGAAAACCGAGAGAGGTTTTTGTAGAGGGGCCCAACGCAATCCTGTAGGATTAGACAAGAAGTTCCAATGCAATCATGTAGGATCAAACGAGAAGTTTCTAAGTGTCACAATATTCGAGTAACAGCTTGTTGAAGTTTGCAACCATTTTGCACTTTGGACTCTTAAGGGATCGATCCGATTGAAAGTAGCTCGGAGTGATTCTGTGTGTTTGGATGCAAAAGAGGATCATTCCTAGCATAAACATACATATTCAAATGCGTTGGAACAATCTGCTTGGTCATACGAGTTGCAGAACAAAAATTGCACCACTTTGCAACTTTCAACTACTTGCATTTGACAACTTTTTCCCAAAGTGAAAAATTGCCACCACGGGAAAACCACTCCGAGATAGTGAAAACCAAGAGATGTTTTTGTAGAGGGGCCCAATGCGATCCCATAGGATCAGACAAGAATTTTCTAAGCGTCGGGGTATCCAAGTAACAACATGCTGAAGTTTGCAGCCATTTTGCACTTTGGACTTTTAAGGGATCAAATCCAGTTGAAGGTAGCTCGGAGAGATTCCGCATATTTGGGTATGAAAGAGAACCATGCCTAGCATAAACATGCATATTCAAATGCGTTAAAATAGTATGTTTGGTCACACGAGTTGCAGAACAAAATTTGCACCACTTTACAACTTTCAACTACTTGCATTTAACAACTTTTTCCCCGAGTGAAAATTTGCCACCATGGGAAAACCACTCCGAGATAGTGAAAACTGAGAGAGGTTTTTATAGAGGGTCCCAACATGATCCCATAGGATCAGATGAGAAGTTTCTAAGCATCACGGTATCTGAGTAACAATATGCTAAAGTTTGCAGCCATTTTACACTTTAGACTCTTAAGGGATCGATCTGGTTGAACATAGCTCAGAGCGATTCTGCATGTTTGGGTGTGAAACATGACCATGCCTAGCATAAAAATACCTATTTGGATGTGTTGGAATAATTCGTTTGGTCACACGAGTTGTAAAACGAAAGTTGCACCACTTTGCAACTTTCAACTACTTGCATTTGACAATTTTTTCCCCATGTGAAAATCTGCCACCACAGGAAAACCACTCCGAGATAGCAAAAATCGAGAGATTTTTTTGTAGAGGGGCCCAACGCAATCATGTAGGATCAGATGAGAAGTTTCTAAGTGTCATGGTATTTGAGTAACATCTTGTTGAAGTTTGCAGCCATTTTGCACTTTAGACTCTTAAGGGATCGATTCGGTTGAAAGTAGCTCAGAGTGATTCTGTGTGTTTGGGTGCGAAAGAGGACCATGCCTAGTGTAAACATATCTATTCGAACGCATTGGAACAGTCCGTTTGATCACACGAGTTGTAGAACAAAATTTGCACCAATTTGCAACTTTTAACTACTTGCATTGGACAACTTTTTTCCCAAGTGAAAATCTGCCACCATGGGAAAAACACTCTGAGATAGCGAAAACCGAGAGAGGTTTTTGTAGAGGGGAATAATACAATCTCGTAGGATCAGAGGAGAAGTTTCTAAGCATCACAGTATCTGAGTAACAACATGTTGAAGTTTGCAACCATTTTGCACTTTGGACTCTTAAGGGATCGATCTGGTTGAACGTAGTTCGAAGCGATTTCGCGTGTTTGGGTGTGAAAGAGGACCATTCCTAGCATAAACACGCATACTTAGACACATTGGAACAGTCTATTTGGTCACACGAGTTGCAGAAATAAAATTGCACCACTTTGCAACTTTCAACTACTTACATTTGACAACTTTTTCCCCAAGTGAAAATCTGCCACCACGGGAAAACGACTCTGAGATAGTGAAAACTAAGAGATATTTTTGTAGAGGGGCCCAACGCGATCCCATAGGATTAGACGAGAAGTTTCTAAGCATCATGGTATTTGAGTAACAGCATGCTAAAGTTTGTAGCCATTTTGCACTTTGGACTCTTAAGGGATCGATCCAGTTGAACGTAGCTCAGAGCAACTCCGCGTGTTTGGGTGCAAAAAAGGACCATTCCTAGCGTAAACATATCTATTCGAACACGTTGGAATAGTCCATTTGGTCACACAAGTTGTAGAACAAAAGTTGCACCACTTTGCAACTTTGCACTACTTGCACTTGACACTTTTTACATCAAGTGAAAACTGGACACCACTGGAAAACCACTCCAAAATAACAAAAATCGAGAGAGGTTATTGTAGAGGGGCCCAACATGATCTCGTAGGCTCAAACGAAGATTTCATAAGCACCACGATTTTTGAGTAATACCCAGTCAAAGATTGCTACCCTTTTGCACTTTGGACCCTTAAGGGATTGATCTGGTTGAAAATAGCTTGGAGCGATTCCGCGTGTTTGGGTGTGAAAGAGGACCATGCTTATTATAAATGTACTATGCCTAGCATAAATGTACCATGTACTTAGAAGAAGATCAATAAAATTCTTTGTTTCCCTATATTTTTGTATTTTTACCAGAAATCTGATGTTTCCTTGAACTATACGGTTTCGTACACAATGATTTTGTTCTCCTTTTCAATCTATTTGTGTTTCCACAGACCGAATACATATTAGAAACCCATTTTGATGTTAGGGTGCTTATTTGGTGAAAGGGAATAAATTTTATGGGGTTTGTGTTGCTTCCCTTGTAGATTTTGATGGAAAAGGGCATGAAAAATGAGGTTTCACCCTAGGGTTTGATAAAATATTGCATGTAGAGGTCGGGTGATTGTCTTTTGAGTATGTGCAAGTGATTTCAAACACTCTTATTTTTCCCTGTAAAAACTTAATTCACCTTCAAATTATGCTTCCCCCAAATTTCTCATACATTTTCTTCTTAAAACCTCTCAATTTCACCCATTTTCACTCTTTGTTCGATTAGGGCTTTAAGCCCAAACATCCAAATGACCTACCCTGCCTTTGCAGACCTCCTATCACATCAAACTCCACCTGATAACACTGAAACAACCAAGTTCTAACCTTCTTCAAAACTATTGTTTTAATCTGCTACTTCAAGTTATGCCTCCTAGGCCTAAATTCATGCTTTTTCCATAGGGGCAGCGCGGAAATTTCCACCAAATGTCTTTTCCACCCATTATATTCTATTGTAACTCGGTGGAATGGCATAATTAGGTGTAGGGGGAATGTGTGCATGATTTCAGGAGAAGGGGTGACCTAGTTGTCAAGAATATGTGTTTTGAGTGAAATTTGGAGGTTAAGATTAGGTAGTGATGGAAAACACTTGGGGCAGCACTTTGTAAGAGTTAATTAAGAAAGGGAAGACATATTTTAAGGTGTTGGAGGCATTTAAATAGTGAGAAAAGGTCTGGAGGTGAGGTTTTCAATAAACCCCCCTTGAAACTTGTCAAAAGTGAGGGTTTTGAGTTTTGGAGTGTTGGTGAGTGTTTCATTGGAAGATGATTGTTGATTTAGTGCTTATGTACCCTGTTCATGATTGTCCAATGGTGTTTTGTGTCTAGAAGGAATATTAAAGGGTAGTTGGTTTGTTGAGAGTTTGCCACCCTGCTCTGCATCACTTTGGCATGTTTATCAACATAAAACTATGATATTTTATGAATTTCAATATGTAATGATAATGCAATATGAAATATGTAGTGTGAGACAATGACATTTGTGTATTTAAACTTTAAAGTTAAAATGTTAAAATTTACCATTGTTCTTGTCTTCAAAGTTCTTTAAACTATATAATTTAACCATAATATAACTAAGCAATATATGATATAATTTAACCATAATATAACTAAGCAATATATGATATTATTTAACCATTATTCATTATTTTTTATTGTCAAATATATAATATAACCATTATTTTTTATGCTATTGTACATTGATATTTAACCATTGCTCAAGATTAAATTTTTGAACAGTTTAAACATGCACATGATGAAAAAATTATTTTGATTCTCAACTTCTATATATCAAATTATCTAATGATCAAGTGTATGTCCATATACAAAAATAGCATCAACGCCAACTCAAACAAAGTTTTACAAAATGTGGCATATGTCATCTCGATATCTATTCAAAATATACATGCCAAAATGTCTATCTCATCCTAAACTACTGGTGGATCATCAAAATGGAGCCTCTTTGAAGCACTCTTTGGCTCTGAAGGTAACTCCACAAGAAAAATTCAAACAACAATTGAGATTAGTTATATTATATAATTTAAAATCAAATAATTAACATCAAAATCAATATACATTGAATTATAATTGAACTCTAAAATTGAAATCTTGATTACCTCATATATATGTCTCTTCAAACTGTCATGAGTCCTAGAATATGCCCCTCTCAAAGAACCAATCATACCAACTTTTGAAATGTCAATCTATATATGTGAACAAAAACATAAAATTGATACAAATTAGCATACAATTATCAGTAATAGAAACATATTT